>PVIA01006452.1:0-97307 GCA_004024845.1 Tonatia bakeri
TATTGTCACAGCCGAGACAAGTGATGCAGGCGCTGAACCAAGGTGGCGAGGGTGGGCAGATGTGAGAAAGAGCGTAAGCTCCCACTGTACAGCTGCTGGGGAGAGACTCATTTGGGCTTCTTGGGAGGGGTTCTTGGAGAGACTGACATTTAGTGCCTAGAACCCAGAACAGGGAACTCAAGACAAGAAGCTGGTGTTTGACTTTGGCCAAACCCTAAACCCAGACCAGTCCCATTTCAGTCCTCTCAGTTACTGACTCTGATCCCTGGCGACTGACTTAAGTAGAAACACCTGTAGGGCCAACTGTGGAATACAAAGTCATCGGAGTGTAACAGGCTCGATTTCTGGTTCTGACCTTTGCTGAGTGGGCTAACTGCTTAGAGCTTCAGTTTCCTCATTTACAAAACCGGTAAATTTCTTCAGTCTGTTGAAGAAATTAAGTAACAGGCTCTGGCTCGGTAGTTCAGTTGGTTACACTGTCGTACCCAATAAGTCAGGGTTGCAGGTTCGATCCCCGCCTGCAGGACGCATGCAAGAAATCAACCAATGAATGCATAAACTAGTAGAACAATAAACTGATGTCTCTTTCTCTCTGTCTGTCTCTAAAAATCAATAAATAAAATTTTAAAAAGTAAATTAGACAATAGACACTAAAGCCGGAAACGGTTAAACCCTGCCCAGACTCGTTACCTGACAGCTTCCTTAGGAAGAGGACTGGTAACACTCCCACATTCTTTTTTCAGCCTAACTCTATCCTCTCCTTCCTCTGTCTGCAGCACCCTCATCACATGTGTCGACTCTGGGATTCTCCGAGTCTGGGGTGACAGTGACAAGGAGACATCTTCTGACCCAGTGAGCCTCCCCTGCCCTGATCCTGACGGTTGTGGGAAGGCGGGAGCCAGAGGAAGATGTGGACGAGGGCACTGGGCAAGGAGGGTTAGGGACTGTGTGGAACTGACACTCGTTTCCCCTTACCTCGTTCCTTCCAGCTCCTGGAACTAAGGGTGGGCCCTGGGGTGTGTAGGATGCGCCAGGACCCAGTGCACCCCCACGTAGTTGCCACAGGTGGGAAGGAGAATGCTTTAAAGGTGTGGGACCTGCAGGGGTCTGAGGAGCCTGTGTTCAGAGCCAAGAACGTGAGTGACGGGTAGGGAGGGGCCGGGTCTGGGGCCCAGGGAGGCGGGGTCATTGACCATGAGTCAGAGACCAGGTGGGCTTTAGGGGTTGATGGCGGAGGTCTGAAAGAAGGGGCACCCTGAGCTGCCCACAACCCTGTCCCCCATCTATCCACCCCACCAGGTACGGAATGACTGGCTCGACCTGCGAGTTCCCGTCTGGGACCAGGACATACAGTTCCTCCCTGAGTCCCAGAAGCTCGTCACCTGTACAGGGTACCACCAGGTGAGGCATCAACCCACCCCTACCTCCTGCTGGGCTCCGGCAGCCTCCTGGGGAAACAGCTTCCCTGTGTGGGCTCTGTCCCCACCCTTCGTCATGGGGGCCTCTCTCACCATTCTTCTGTCCCTGAACTCTCAGAGGAGGGGGCACCCCCCCACCCGTGCCTGCCCTGTAACCATCTTTTACCGCATTCCAGTGTGGAGTTTTGTGAACCGTGACTCTTCCTTTTCCTCCCAACTAGGAGAGAGGAGAGGACGGAGCATTCCTTTCACGGTAGAGTCACAGGGCGCAAGTGTCATGAGAGGACCCTGGGCTCCACGTCCAGAGAACTGGGTTTCTGGGCCTCATGCAGCCACTGATTGGCTTCAGGACCCAGGCTTGACTCCTCTCTGGCCTCAGCTCCTCAGCTTTGTAGAAAGGGCCCAACTGGGGAGCTCAGGCAGGACTGGGTCACTGTATTTGCTGTTTCCTTTGCTCTGCTTGAAGCACACATGCGGGCTTACTCTCTCCTCCCTTGTTCAGGCTAAACCTCTGTGCTTAAAATTCAGCACCCTCGACAATGGGACTGACTTACTCTTCCATCCCAAGATGGGAGGATGGTCACATATGCAGGCCACGGGAATGCTGCCGTTTCTTAACCTGGGGGGCTGCTCCCCCAGCCGTCCATGTATGCTCCTAATAAACTCTCCCCCAACCCCCAACACTCAAGAGAAGATGGGTGCATTTCAAATGAGAAAGTTTCTCCTAAGAGTGGGTCATAAACAGGAAAGCAGTACACAAAGGGGGAGTGAAGTGTGGGGAAGGCACAGTGGGGGGCTTGTTGGGGTGAGAGTACCCTTGTCATTCCTCAGTCTTCCTCCAGGTCCGAGTCTATGATCCTGCCTCCCCGCAGCGCCGGCCGGTCCTAGAAGCCACCTATGGGGAGTACCCACTGACGGCTATGACTCTCACTCCTGGGAGCAAGTGAGTATTTACGGGGCAGAATAGGGTCAGGAAGGACTGCAGGAGGCTCCTGCTGACCTCACCTACCTCCGGTCTTCTCCTCAGTTCAGTGATTGTGGGGAACACTCATGGGCAGCTGGCAGAAATTGATCTTCGGCAAGGTAGTGGACTGGGGAGCCCTGGGGGAGGGAGAGGGCAGGATTCCCTCTGAGGCAGTAGTGGGGTGGTGGACCCCTCATTTAGGGGTCAGGTTTTTCGGGGTTCATGGTGTGGATTCAAAAGCTGTATGACCTTGGGCAAATTATTGTAACTCCCTGTGCCTTAGTTCCTTCACCTGTGAAGTGGAGCTGTAATGGTAACTCCTCTCTCAGCGTCATGCTGAGGACGAAGTAGTGAAATGTAGTGATTCAAACAGTGAACACTCGGTACTGGCTGCTGGCTGGCCAGCCGGCGCTGATGCCTGCCCCCTTCTCCAGGGCGCCTACTGGGCTGTCTGAAGGGGCTGGCAGGCAGTGTCCGAGGGTTGCAGTGCCACCCTTCAAAGCCGCTGCTAGCCTCCTGTGGCTTGGACAGAATCTTGAGGATACACAGGATCCAGAACCCACGAGGCCTGGAGCACAAGGTGAGAGCCCACCGCCTCCAGAGCCCCCGGTCCCGTTTCTGTTCACTTCAGCATGTTTGGGTCCTTAAGGTCCCTCATCTCTTGCAGGTTTATCTCAAGTCTCAACTGAACTGCCTTCTCCTGTCCAGCAGGGATGACTGGGAGGTAAGCAGTTGGGTCTGGGAAAGTAGGAACCAAGGGCATAAGATGTGAGGATTTGTTTCCCCGTGGGGAGAGAAAGGAAGCAGCTGGCACGCAGATCTGGAACTCTCCATCTCTCTGCCACATCACTTAATTTCCCTGAGGAGTGTTAATAATTACAGTCCTGCCAGGGTCACTGCCATGGGTGACACAGGAACATGCACGGGGATTGTTTCCCAGAGCAGGCAGTAAAAGTGGTGCTCCTTGGAAAGGTGATTTCCCAGTTCAGGCCTCCTTCCCTGTGGGTCTGTTACTGTGTCCCTGACTCCTAAGATTTTCTCTACTCACTAGGATGAACCGCAAGAGCCTCAAGAGCCCAGTGAGTTATCCCCAGAAGACACAGAGGCAGATGAACTTTGGGCTTCTTTGGAAGCAGCTGCCAAGCAGAAGCTCCCTGATTTGGAGAAGACCCCAGGGGCTTTCCAAACCAGATGGAAAAAGAAAAAGCGGCCTGGCTCCACCAGCCCCTGAAAAGCCTGAGCTCATTTTGTAAATAAACGGCTGACACCCATCATACCATGACCTTGAGCCTTTTGTGATGGGAGAAATGATAGGGGTGGCTGCTTTCTGAGCTGGGGCGGTGCGATATCTGACGTCACAAAAGCCTGGTAGGAGCCAGGTGGGCTGGAGTGGGTGGCACGGAGTGCTGGGCTGTCAGGGCCATGGGCTGCTGCCAAGACAAGGACTTTAACACCGGTGGGCGGGCCCAGGAGGCCGAATCGGAGGAAGGCGGGGAAGGTGGGAACACAGATACACCTGGGGTGCCCAGGGAATGGGAAGGGGGAAGGTGGGGACATAGATACACCTGGGGTCCCCGGGAATGGGAGAGGGGGAAGGCCCAGGAGGCGGGGATGGGGGGATAGCGGCGCTCAGCTGCCTCGTCACCCTTGCAGGCGCCAGAGGGGCCAATGTGGACTCGCCGAACCAACGCAATCGCAAGTCTAACGAGAGCCTTTTGATCACCGTGCTGTGGCGACGGCTATCCCTGTTCAGCCGTCGGGGCTCAAAGAGGCAATCAGGCCAGAGTCAAAAGCGTGGGAGCAGCCCGGAGGGAATCCTGGAGCCGGAGAAGGGGTGATCCCAGCCCTGCTCTGAGTCCTCCCTAGCCTCCAGAGAATAAAGTTTCTAACGTATACCTGCCAGAGCGTTTGTGCCTCTCGCCACTCTGCCCGCACTGGGCGCTAGCCCCAGCTGGGCGTCGGTCTCTTTGAGGCTCCACCCCAGAGGCTAGTCGGGCCGGGTGGGCCCCGACAGCATTCCTAGGGGGCGGGATCACGGCTCCAGTCTAGCCAATGGAAGAGCGGAGTGGTTCCTGTATTTGGGTGTGGGGCGTGTCTTGCCGGTTGCCGGGCTCGAAAAGGCGTGGCACCGTCCTCTAGTCACCGGGGGTGGGGTTACATGTAGGTGACGTGGCGGCCTCTAGTTTTTGGTCGAGTTTCCGAGGCTTCCGCGCCAAGGGAAGAGGCGGTGACGACCCAGGAGAGTGTGGCAGCGGCGGCGGCAGGCGGCAGAGGAGGTAGGGCTTACTCTAAGAGTAGTCTGGCAGCTGTATCAGCTCGGGGCAGCGGCTTTTCGGCGGCGGCCACGGGAAGGGGGGAAGGGAACCAGAGGCGAGCGGACAAGTCCTGCCGCCCGGCTCGCGGTGAGCGAATACTTCGGTGTCCAATCAGGGAAGCCTCTATTGAGAAAGACGTCAGCCTTAACCAATCAGTAGTTGCAGTCCCCTAGAAGGTGGGGCTTGAGGGGGTAGGACTTCCTGTTTCGAATAAACACCCAGAGATTTTTGCCCCCTCCTCCCACCGAAGTGTGTACCCCCTCAGAAGGTCCGTTACCATTATTTCTCCCTGAG
Source organism: Tonatia bakeri (assembly GCA_004024845.1). Classification (NCBI taxonomy): domain Eukaryota; kingdom Metazoa; phylum Chordata; class Mammalia; order Chiroptera; family Phyllostomidae; genus Tonatia; species Tonatia bakeri. The sequence goes on from PVIA01006452.1 coordinate 4,992, forward strand.
GAGTCCAAGGAACCCGTGGGCCCAAGAGGGCCTAGTTACGGCCTGGGGCAGTCTCACAGGCCGGGCTGGAGCCTTGGGACCACGGAACCGGCCTTTGGCCCTGTCTCTGCTTCATGGCCCCCGACTCTCTCTCTGGCTGCCCGAACCAAGTTGGAAGAAGAGTGAGGAGGGGAATGGCTTAGGCCGGAAAGGAAGTAGGGCCCTGCCTGTTGCCGTCCGGCCCCAGGATCTGTGGGTGGCTTTGGGGCCCAAGAATTTGCTGGTTGGGGGAAATCTGTGGGGAAGAGGCCGGGGGAATGACACTCTCCCCTCCGCCATCAGTTCGAGGTTATGCGTCTCAATGATCCCGCGGAAACGCTACGGGTCTAAGAACACGGATCAGGGTGTCTACCTGGGTCTCTCAAAGACACAAGTCCTGTCCCCTGCAACTGCTGGCAGTAGCAGCAGCGACATCGCCCCTCTGCCCACCCCAGTGGCCCTGGTCCCTCCCCCTCCCGACACCATGTCCTGCCGGGATCGGACCCAGGAGTTCCTGTCTGCCTGCAAATCCCTGCAGAACCGTCAGGTAAGGACCAGGAGTGGGAAAGGCCGGGGTGAGCTTTACTCAGATCTGGGAGAGGCTGTGTGTGTCCCAGCACTGTTGATTGAAATCATTCTTGCGGGAACCTGATAGAGAACTGATCAGGCTGGAGGGCGCGGCAGGATCTAAGAGGTGGGCTAGCTGGCTACCTAGAGGCAAACTACTTTTTTGTATGTGAGGAATTTCCTAGAAGGTAGGGCTGCTGTTCCTGAAGGAATATCTCAGGATGAGAGGTGGCTGAGACATATTTGGCTTGGATACGGAACGGGTCCTAGAAAAAGCCTTTAGCCTAGAGAAAGCACTTCGAACTTTAGTTGTGGTACACTTCTACCCCAAGTTTGCTGTGCGATGGCAGGGAAGTTAATTGGCCTTCAGCTTTTGTATCTGTACAGTGAAGGAAGTTTTCTACCATAGATATATTTGCAATCTTCTTATTTTTTTTTTAAAGACTTTATTTACTCATTTTTAGAGAGGGGAAGAGAGGAAGAGAAACATCGATGTGTGAGAGATACATCAATCCATTGCCCTTCACACTCCCCCAAACTGGGGACCCAGCCGCAACCCCAAGAATGTGCCCTGGCTGCATATCGAGCCCAGGACCTTTTGGCTTGCAGGCCGCTGAGCCACACCAGCCAGGGCTTTATCAAAATCGGAGTGCTTATTTAAAAGTTACATTTCCTTGTCTTGACTCAGATCTTCTGACTCTAAGTAGGACCTGAGTGGCTGTAATTTTGAATATTTTTACTGCTCGGCTTTTGTTAACTGCTCTTCTGTATGCTCTGCAAGAGCTTTCCAGCTCTCTGATTCCCTGAGTAGAAGCACAGAACGGTAATGTGAGCTACCATTTGTTTAGTGCTCCCGGTGTACCAGCTCTCTGGCTGGAGCCCTTTCTCATCCTTATTTTTAACCTTACCAACAACCGAGGGAGGTGTGTGGATTGTCTTCATTTTGTAGAAGAGGAAATAGAGATTCCACCTACTTTAAGTAACTTGCCCCAAACTCCCCAGCTGGTAAGTGATATAGTCAAGATTTGAACCCAGGACTCCTTGTCTTCAGATTTGGGCTCTAAACTCCTGCTGCTGCTGCTAGTATTGCTATTACTATTGCTACTAAAATCAGACTGTCTGGGGGAGGTCACCAGTAGTACTAGAGAGTTCAGTGGACACCTGAGAACAGTGAAAGCTGGTAATGGGGCGGAGGGGACGAAAGTTCACCTCTTGACGTTGCTTTTCAGAATGGAATACAGACAAATAAACCAGCTCTGCGTGCTGTTCGGCAGCGCAGTGAATTCACCCTCATGGCCAAGTGAGTTGAGAGGAGCTGCGTGGTGGGCCGATGCGGTGCCTGAGGAGAAGGGGGCTCGCCCATAGTGACCTTGGCTGTGGGAGCTGGGATTCGTCGTGCTGGAGCTACTGTGGGAATCGGCCCTCTCCTGCCCTTTCCCACAGTGTTGTTACTGCTGCTTGCTTGCAGGCGCATTGGGAGAGACCTCAGCAACACCTTTGCCAAGCTGGAAAAGCTGACCATCTGTGAGTGTTGTCGGGGTGTTTCGGAGGTGGAGCAGTGAGCCAGAGAGGGCGGAGGAACCGTCCTCCCTGGTCCTTGTCTTCAGTGTCACCCGCCATGACCTCTCACTTATCTCTGCAGTGGCAAAGCGGAAGTCCCTCTTCGATGACAAGGCGGTGGAAATCGAGGAGCTGACCTACATCATCAAGCAGGTGAGCTGCTAGCTGTCAGGAGAGCCCAGACTTCCAGTCGGAGCCCCGCCATCATCCCCATTCCGTGGGGGCCCAGAGCAGGTTTCTAGAGTCAGCCCCAAACACCTTACGTGTGCACGAGTCGGCGGCTGCTCATTGGTCATCTGCTGTGTACAAAGAAAGTACTGGGCTGGGCATTTCTCTCACGAACATGAGGCAAGACTCTGCCTCCAAGGGTTCTGTCCATGAATTCAGACTCACGTGAGCAGGAGGGGAGTGTACAGGAAAGGTTTTACAAAAAGATGAATTAGGCAGTCTGGGAACACTGAAAAAGGCTTTGGAGAGGAGGTCAGGTCCGAGCTGGTTTCAAGGCTTGTGTAGAGGCAGGTTTTACAGACAGAGAAAACAGTGCACGCAGAGGTACGGCTTATAGAAGGGGAAGTTCAAGTCTCTGCTCCCATGTTACCTGTGCAGGGAGGCCTGCCCCGACTGTGCTGTTTAATAATCCAGCGACCAGAACGCTGATCTCACTTCCCTTGCTGTTTTCTTTTTTATAGCACTTGATACAGTCTAACATTCTCTGTAATTAACTCACTGTGTTTATTCTTTGTCTCTGTTCCCTCCCACCTACCTCATTCCCCCTCAAAAAGAGAAAAAATAATATAAGTGCCACAAGAGCAGAGTTTTTTTTCCTTTCTGCTTGTTTACAGATGTATCCTAAATCCCTGTAACAGTGTCTGGTATTTGATAGGTCCTCAGTATTTGTCGACTGAATGAGTACTCGGCAGGAGGTGAGGCTGTAAAGGGAGATGGGTGGCCAGGTGTGAAGGTACTCGTGGATCTTGCCGAGGAGCATGGACTCACTCTGAATGCCCTGGGACTAGACCCTGGATCCCAGTTCTGTCTGATGGCCACTGGCAAAGCACAGTTTTTGGCAGTTTAGAGCCCTTGCTTTTCCAGCACAATGGAATAAGCATAAAACATGAAACCGAATGACAGGATGGAGGGGGGAGAAAGACCTGGAGCGCGGATAGGCAGAGAGGCCGGGAAGAACCCTGCTGCGGCCGTCCAGTGCAAAGGCGACTGTGGCAGAGGCTGAAGGGCCAACACATTCAAGAGACGCTGTGCTGGGTAGAAAAGAGGGGGTTCCACTACCTATTGTGGTGGCATTATACAGGCATGCGAGGCACAGCCGGACTCAGGCGGACTTGAGTTCCAGTCCCAGGCCCACCCCCAACGGTGTGACCTAAGCTGCCTGCCAGCCCTGAGCTTCAGTTCCCTTGTAAATGAAAGGCGATAATGACAGTACCTGCCTCGCAGGGTGTCGTGAGGGCTCCTGTGTTCTCCAGTCACTGATATTACAGATGTGTGGCCTCCGTGTCTGGGAAATTCCTTTCTAAGTGGGGCAAGGAGACCCGATGCGAGTAAACAGAAAAGGCAATTTCAGATAGTGGTAAATCCTTTGAAAAGAAGTAAGGTACGTGAGTTACTACTCAAGGTAGGGGCCTACTTTATTCTTATTTAAAAAAATTTTTTTTATTAATTTGAGAGAGAGAGGCAGAGACAGACATCAATTTGTTGTTCCTCTTAGTTACGCATTCATTAGTCACTTCTTGAATGTGCCCTGACTAGGGATTGAACCCGCAATCTCGGCGTATCAGCACAAGGTTCTAACCAACTGAGCCATGTCAGTCAGGGCAGTGGAGCCATTTCCTCAGCTAGAACCCAGTAGAGGGGATACTATGTGAAAAGAAACTTGGGGTATAGTTTTGGACACATCGCTCTGAGGAGGCTACATCAGCTTTCCTAAAGGACAGACCAGGCAGCGGTGGAAGTCATCCAGGAGTCTCGGGAGAGCTGCTTGGGCCAGGACACTAACTGGGGAGATCCCTGGAGTGACTCCAGAAGTTCCCTTGTAAAAGCGCCCTTGTCTGATCTGGTTTTCCAGCCAGCCTTTTCCTGGAACTCACTCTTCTGGGCTTCTTTCCCCTCCCCGTTTCCCTCTCCCTCTGCTTCCTCCCTGGCTGGCTGCCCTGGACCAGGCTTTCTGCCCTTCTCTGGCGGCCTCCTTTGTCCATGTGTCTCTGCAGGCTGGGCTGGGGAGTGGATGAGGCATTGGTCTGGTGTAGAAAGCCTGGCTGTGCTACTCATTGTGCATGACCTTGAGTAAGTCACAGCTCTCATTTTTGCAGTGAACATTTTTAAAAGGAATTTTGTATGTAGACATCGTCTCATCGATGGTTTTGGAAAACAGTGTTGCCTTTGACTCTTCATTTTTCTTCCTTCCTTCCATCCTTCCTTCCTTCCTTGGCTCTTCTCCTGAGTACAACCCAGGTGCTTTGTTGCCCATACTCATTGATTTTAGAGAGAGGGGAAAATAGGGAGACAGGGAGAGACCATCGACGTGTGAGAGAAATGTCGGTCAGTTGGCCTTTTGCAAGGACCCCTCCTGGGGACCAGGCCTGAAACCCAGGCACATGCCCTGACCAGGACTCAAACCAATGGCTTTGTGGGATGACACTCAGTCCACTGAGCCATGCCGGCCAAGACAGAATTTTCCCTCGTACGTGGTTCTGTGACCATGAGGTTTGCCTGTGGTGTGGAGAAGGGCAGCAGGATGGAGAGGGTGAACAAGCCATTTGTTTGCAAATGGATGAGGCCATGTTACGCCTCTTTGGTTCTCTCCTCTGCAGGGAATGAACCCGAGAAAACTGCATAGCTTGCAAGTCCCCAGCCGGCCCTTTTGGTCTGACGAATAACAGTTGCTAGTAGCCCCTACTCTGCCCTCCCTGCCAGAGGCATCCCGGTGGGAGAGACCCTAGCGGAGGATCCGCGGCTGATACCGTTTTTCTTTGGCTCTTTCACCAGGACATCAACAGCCTCAACAAACAAATCGCCCAGCTGCAGGATTTCGTGAGGGCCAAGGGCAGCCAGAGCGGCCGGCACCTGCAGACCCATTCCAACACCATCGTGGTCTCCCTGCAGGTGGGGCCTGGGGGGCTGGCGAGACGGGGGAGAAGGTGTTGTCTTCTTCTGGCTGACCCTCCCTCTTTTTCTTCTAGTCAAAGTTGGCCTCCATGTCCAATGACTTCAAATCGGTTTTAGAAGTGAGGACGGAGGTGAGAAGAATCTGTGCAGGGGCATAGGAAGTTGGGGGTAAGGGTCTGAGAGGGAGATGGGAAAGAGACAGGTGGAAGGGCAAGGGCATCTGGGTGTTGGGCGGGCAGGAGGGATCTCTTTAACATGCCTGCTCTCCAGAGGCCTCAGGGCCTTTGTATTTCTTCCCCAACCCCAGAACTTGAAGCAGCAGAAGAGCCGGCGGGAGCAGTTCTCCCGAGCACCCGTGTCAGCCCTGCCTCTTGCCCCCAACCACCTGGGTAAGTCACAGGCGAGTCCGGGTGGGGTGGGATGGGTAAGGCCTAGGTACTCTGATGGCATCTTTTAAGGTCAGGGGCTGGGTAGGAGAGTGGAGGGGCAGGGAAGTGGCGAGGCTTTACATCTCAGAGGCCAAACCTGATTGCTGGCGTTCATGGTCCACACTTAGTCTGCCCATTCTCACCGCTGGGGCTGAATTCAGTCACATTCAGAAGAATGACACTCACTAATATTTTTTGTACACTCACCTTATTCACATTCTCTAATTTTCACAACCACCCTTTGAGAAAACAACTATTATTCCCCATTTTACAGGTGAGGAAACTGAGGCTCAGAGGGGTTAAATGACTTGTCCAGGGTCACAAGGCTAGTAAGTGCCAGAGCTGGGATTCAAATCCAGCGTATGTGGGCTTTGAAACTGCTTTTAACCATTAAGAAGGGATATGTCTTCTTTCTTCCTCCAGGGGGAGGTGCTGTGGTTTTGGGGGCAGAATCCCGTGCCTCTGGGGACGTGGCCATTGACATGGTGGACTCTCGGACCAGCCAGCAGCTACAGCTCATTGACGAGCAGGTACCCAGGCTCTGAGCTGGGGAGCAGTTGCCCCTCTGTCCTCTGCGGGCCACAAGCGAGTGTGGGCATGTGCCGAGGGTGAAGTGGCAAGCTGGGAGGGTTCTGAAGAGGCAGGCGCTGCCCTGAACAAGCTCCCAGTGCTCACATGCGCGCTCTCCCCTCTGAAGGACTCCTACATTCAGAGCCGGGCAGACACCATGCAGAACATCGAGTCCACGATTGTTGAGCTGGGCTCCATCTTTCAGCAGCTGGCACACATGGTTAAGGAACAGGAAGAAACCATTCAGAGGTGAGACTCTTGCGCGCTCTCACCCGAGACAGAAGGGCCTTCTCTGCCCTGTGGGTTGGCACCATAAAGGTCCCCAGGAGCAGCCCTTCAGAAGAGCAGAGTGAATCCTGCCCACTCACAGGGCCGGTTCACCTACCTCCATCTGTTCTAACAAGTGTCTATGGGGCACCTGCTCCATGTCAGGCACTGACACGTGTGACTTGTGCAGTGTGTGTGTGGAGTTCAGCAGGGCAGGTGAGGACAGCTGTTAAAAAAGAACAGACAAGAAATGTTCAGGTAGTGAAAGGACTATACAGAGAGTTAAAGTAGGGTGACGTGTTAAGAAAGTGACTGACAAGGGATATCAGATTGGGTGGCCGGGAGGGCTGTTCTGAAGACAACATGATGATGGTGGTGGTGGTGGTGGTGATAGTGATGATGGTGATGGTGATGATGATGATGATGATGGTGATGATTGAAGCCGAGACCTGAGTGACGACAGGGATCCAACCGTGCAGAGAAAAGAGAGTATCCGAGGTGGTGTGGACAGCTAGCGCGAAGGCCCTGTGGCCGTGTGTCCTTGCTGCACGTGGGAGTCGTGGCGACCAGTGTGGCTAAAGGTGGTGAGCAGCCGCGGACAGGTGGGAGCTGAGGCCCACGGAGGCAGGTTCCTCTGGCGCCACCTGCTGCCGTGAGAGGCACTTTATCTGCTCCCCCTCTTTGGCACTCAGCATTCATTCAGTCGGCTGTAGCGGCAATTTTCAAGCGATGTGCCACAAGAATTTTTAAAATGTAAAATACCTGACCATTTAGTCAGGGGCACTGACCTCTTCTCCCTTAGATTGTCAAATTAAAAAAAAAACAGCAGTCAACATAACAGTTAACTGGCCAGTGTGAATGAATCAAATTATACCTGTTTTTTTTTTTTTTTGTCAGATTGGCAAAATATATATATATTTTTGGTGTGCCACAGAACATCAGTAATTAATTTATGTGTGCCATGAGATGAAAAAGGTTGATAGTCACTGGGTTATAAAGATACAGATACAGCCTTGGACAAAAGGTGTAAAGATCCCTGCCCTTGTGCAACTTACGGCCTAGTAGGGGAGATCGATTATTAAAAGTACACCTAAGCTCTGGCTGGTGTGGCTCAGTGAATTGAGTGCCAGCCTGCGAACCAAAGGGTCACTGCTTCCATTCCCAGTCAGAGCACTTGCCTGGGTTGCGGGCCAGGTCCCCAGTAGGGGGCGCATGAGAGGCAACCACACATTGATGTTTCTCTCCCTTTCTCGCTCCCTCCCTTCCCCCTCTCTAAAAACAAATACATAAAATCTTAAAAAAAAATACACACACACACACACACATAATAAGTAAGTGGTCCAGTATATATTTTTGCCCAATGGGAAATGCTATAAATAAAAGAAGAGTAAGATATAAATTAACCTGGAGTGCTAGTTTGGGAGGTGTAAGTTGTAAATTTTTGCTTGTCTGTCTGTTTTAGAGCAAGAGGAAGGGAGAGAGAGACAGAAAGAAACACTGATGCATTCATCCGTTGCTTCTTACATTTCTTACATGTTCCCTGACCAGGGATTGAACCCACAACCTTGGTGTATTGGGACAATACTCTAACCAACAGAGCTACCCGGCCGGGCACAAGTTGTAATTTTTAACAGGATGAGTAAGGGTGACCCTGTGAAAAAGGTGAGGTTTAATCAAGCTTTGGGAGGATGTAAGGGAGTTGGCCGTGCTGACATCGGGGAAGTCCGCCAGGCGAGGGAAGAACAGTGGGGGGGCCGTCACAAGGGAGTGTGTGTGATGAGTTGAAAGACAGCAGAGAGGCCGCCGCAGCTGGGGACAGTGCGGAGGAGGGCAGTACAGGGAAGGTCAGGGGGTGATGAGAGGCCAGGTCACGTGGGGCCTTTTAGAGCCACATGAGCTTTTGTCTCTTACTCTCAGTGGCCTGAGGAGCATTGCAGCGTTTGGACAGGTTACATTATCTGACTTCTATTTTTAAAGGGTCATTCAGTTGCTGTGGTCAGAACAGACTGTCTACGCCTAGGGCAGAAGCAGGGAGATAGGTGATGTGGCCTTTGCAGTAAACTTCTAGGCAAGAGGTGAGGGTGGCCGGGACCGCGGTGATGAGCAGTAGCTGGAGCCTGGATGTATTTGAAGGCAGGACCAACAGGACCAATGGTTGAACTACATGTAGATTGTGAGAGAAGAAGAGAAGTTTTGAGACAACTCCAGGCTTTCGAAACGAGCAACTTAAGAGGTTCTTGGCCTTCACCAGAGACAGGGCCGAAGGCTTAGGGGGAGTAGGTCCACTGCTGGACACATCCAGTGAGAGGTGGACAGTTGGAAGTCTGCGGGTGACAGCGAGCAGGCAGGCGGATGCATGGTGTTCGTGAGGCAGGTGGAGTCGCCCAGAGTAGGCAGCTCTGGACCTTGAAACTGGGCAAGGAGTGTGTGTCAGGAAGAGGATCGAGCCCTGGGTGCTTTTCTGAGCTTAGGTCTCAGTCCTGGGGGGAGCTGAACAGGGGGCGGCTGGTGAGGTAGGAAGGAAAAGTAAATGAATGTGGTGTCCTGGGAGCCAGGAAAAGAAGAGGGTCAAAAAGAAGAAAAAGTGATCACCTATGACAGATTTTGCTTTTGGCCAAGCAAGCTGAGAGCTGCAAATTTAACCGGAGCATTTAGTTCATTAGCATTCTTAAAAAAGATTTTATTTCTTTATTTCTAGAGCGAGGAGGAGGGAGGGAGACAGTGGGAGAGGAACTCGGGCGTGTGAGAGGTGCGTCGTGGATAGGCTGCCTCTCGCACGCCCCCACTGGGGACCTGGCCTGCAACACACGCAGGCGTGCGCCCCTGCGGGGACCCAGCCATTCTTCCCAGTGCTCAGACTTTGAGTTTGCCCAGTGGGGGCCGAGAGGTAGACTTTCTGGGTTTTGTTTCTAAAGGACAGGAGAAAATAAAAGTGTGCTCATGGGGATGAGTCAACAGAAATAAAAATTGATGATACGGGAGCAGCGGGGTGGAGTTTTTAAGATTATGTCCTGAGAAGGTAGGAGGAAGGGGGACGCAGCGCGTGTGGGGCCAGCGGGCTTTGAGAGGAGCAAGTGATGGGGAGCTGGGGAGCTCCTTTCTGCCGGCTGCGTGGGAGCTGCCGGATCCACGGAACGCCGGATACAGCCAGCTAGGTCTCCAAGGAGAAAAGAAAGGAGCCGGTGACAGGTGGGAGAGCAGAGCGTGTTCCACAGGTGCTGGGGCTGGTCAGTCTCCAGCGCAGTGAGGAGCAAGGCCACGGGTGGAGAGTGTGGGAGAGGGGAGGGGTGGGGGGTGGGAGGGGCCCACGGAGCCACACGTTCCGCCTGCTTGCCCTTACGCCTTTTAGCAACACCCGGTCCTGGTTGGATTTTATTCCCCACAGCACCTCACCCAAGGATACGTTTATTGATGTTACTTTACTTTATTTATTTTTTAAGTTTTCGTTTAATTATTCTTAAAGAGAGGGGAAGGAAGGGAGGCAGAGAGGGAGAGAAACATCCGTAGGAGAGAGAACGGCTGACCGGCTGTGACCGAACCTGCAACCCAGGCATATGCCCCCACTGTGGTGACCCTTCGCTTTTCGGCATGACACCGAGCCACACCCAGTTAGGGTCGTTTATTGATTTTAGAGCGACGGGGAGGGAGAGAGAAACAGATCTGTGGCCTCCGGAATGCACTGACCGGAGGTAGCACCCTCAAGCTGGGCACGCGCCCTGACCGGAGTCCAGCCCCCACAGCCTTTTGGTGTACAGGATGGTGTCCAGCCCAGTGGGCCCCACGCCCCGCGCCCAGCATGAGAGCGTTTGTGCCCCGTGCTGTCAATCATGTGAGGCTGCACAAACACGTTCGTGCACAGCGGGTTTCCCAGCACCGACACCTCAGCAGCCTCGCTCACTCGAGTCGGTGAAGCCCAGGGAGGATATTCCTGGCCTCCTGCTCGGGGATGCTGATGGTGCGGTTGTGAGTGGAGCGCCACTGGGAAGGAAGTGCCAGTGAGGGCCCTGCGGTGTCGACTGGGGCCAGATTAATCTGTGCCATCACTTCCACCTCCGTGGCCCAGAAGGAATTTTACAGTCGAATGGAGAATAAGGGGAGCCCTGGCCAGGTGGCTCAGCTGGTTGGAGAGTCATCTCATACACCGAAAGGTTGTGGGTTCAATTCTCAGGGCACACGCCTGGGTTGCGGGTCGGGTCCCAGTCGGGGCGCGTACAGGAGGCGGCCGGTCGGTGTTTCTCACATCGATGTTTCTTTCCTCCTCTTTCTGTAAAGTCAATGCACACAATCTTGAGTGAGGATTAACATTTTGAAAAGATGAATTTAAAAAATAGCTGTAGACGTTCCTGTGTTTACTTTCTGGATGCCTGCGGATCTGGGTTGTGTACCATCTTTAGAAACCTATGATGGAGTCCGAAGTTCTTAGTGTGTAGGTTTCCTTGTCCTCGCCCTAAAGTCTCTGGAGGTGAGACCTAAGAATTTGCATTTTTGAGACAGGTGATTCTTATTTTTTCGAAGGTATGCAAATTTCTGATCTAATGTTAGTTATTCCCCCATCCCAATTTGTAAATTAAAAATTTCAAACTACACCCCCGGCTGGTGTGGCTCAGTGGATTGAGTTCCAGCCTGGGAACCAAAGGGTCGCTGGTTTGATTCCAGTAGGGGCACGTGCCTGGGTTGCAGGCCAGGTCCCCAGTGGGGGGTGTGCGAGAGGCAACCACACACTGATGTTTCCTTTCCTTTTTTCCTCCCTTCCCCTCTCTCTAAAAATAAAATCTTAAAAATAAAAGAGCCTTAAAAAAAAAAAGAATACTATTCTATATAAAAAAAAATTTCACGGGCTGCGAACCAGGCATCGCAGGTTCGATTCCCAGTCAGGGCACGTGCCTAGGTTGCAGGCCATGGCCCCCAGCAACCGCACATTGATGTTTCTCTCTCTCTCTCTTTCTCCCTCCCTTTTCTCTTTAGAAATAAATAAATAGAATCTTTGAAAAATTTAAAAAAAAAATTTCAAACTACAGAAGTGTTGAGAGGATAGCACGAGGCACCACCTATATTCCTTTTACCTGGATTCACCAGCTGTTAGCATTTTATAACCTTTACTTCCTCATGTTCTCTTTTTTTCCTGAGTCATTTAAAAGTGCAAATATCATGCCATTTTATTCCCAAATACTCAAACGTGCATCCACCCAGGACAGGTGTTCTCCTGAGCTGTCACGATCCCATTGTCACACCCAAGCAAGCTGTCAGTTTTCCAGCGCTGTCCAGCACTCAGCCCATACTCAGAGTTACTCAGCTGTTCCGAAAAGCACTTTCAGCTTTTTTTTTTTTCCTTCAATTTAAGACCCAAGCACCATTCACATGTTGCAATTTTGCCTGTCCAGCCTGCCTCCTGTGCTGTTTTCCGTGACGTGGACTCTGTTTGGAGAGGCCCTGCAGCGCCTGTTGCGAGAGTCCTGCACGTGTGCTTGTGCAGTGCCTCCTCCGGTTCGGTCTGGGGTGAATGTTCCCGCTGACAGCGTAGGCGGTCGCAGCCCTTGGCACTTGATGAGATTACCCACTCATTGGTTGTGACAGGCTTGGTCACCTGTTTAAGGTGATGACAGTCAGACTAAGCCATCTGTGGAGGGACAGTTTTCTCATTCTCAGGCCTGCGTGCATTAGCTGGCATTCTTCTGGTGAGAAGGAGCTTTCTGCCTTTAAAATTACTATGGAATAATAGTAATTAAAAAAAGTTGTCGTCCTGGCTGGTGTAGCTCAGTGGATTGAGCGCAGGCTGCGAACCAGGCATCGCAGGTTCGATTCCCAGTCAGGGCACATGCCTAGGTTGCAGGCCATGTCTCCCAGCAACCGCACATTGATGTTTCTCTCTCTCTCTCCCCCTCCCTTCCCTCTCTAAGAATAAATAAATAAAATCTTTAAAAAAATTAAAAAAAAAGTTGTCAATGTATTATAATCCATTACTATCATTATTCTTTAAAAAAAATTTTTTATTTACTCTTTTATCCTCATCGAGGACTTTTTTTATTGCTTTTAGAGAGCAAGGAAGGGGGAGAAAGAGAGAGAAACGTCAATTGTTTGCCTTGGCCAACATGCCCTGACTGGGGATCAGACGCTCAAGCTGGGTTTATGCTCTAAGTGGGAATCGAACCCACACCTGTTTGGTGTATGGGATGATGCTCCAACCAGCTGAGCCACACTGGCCAGGGCACCATCATTATTCTTTATTACTAAAGTCGGCCATATGGAGCTACATCGAGGCAGTTTCTGTATCTTCTTGAGCATAACTCAGTTACTCTCAGTCACTGGGAAGTTTCGGGGAAACGAAACTCAAACACTAAAATCCCTAATCTCCTAATCGTGGTCATAAAGTATTTTCAGAGTGGGCTCCCTGTCTTCTTTGGTTCACCCTCTTCCTGTCGTTCCCAATTTACTCACTTTCTGGGTTCAGAGTTCCTTCACCACCAGTGTTCCCTTTTAGTTTATTCGTGGGCACCCATTTTAAATCTTTTATATGCCAGATTGCATTTACTGTTTTTCCATTTTTGTTAAGCAAAGACAGCGTGAGCTTTATTGGCTATGAAATGACATGCACCCACACTCACTAAGAAATGTCATTACCGCCAAAAACCAGGAAACCCGATGTTCTGGTCGGCCTCTCTGACCTAACAGGGAACCAAGTGCAGTCCAGGCACCTGTGCTTGAACTGAGATTAGCTCCCAGCCCTCACGACCCAGGCCCTTGAGCTCGCAGCCACTGGCCCCGCCTTTCCTCTCACTTTCCAGCTGGGTCACCAGGCTCCGCCAACTTTTCTGTCCTCGCACCTTGGGAAAGTCTCTACTCCTAGGGACTTCCGTTGCAAAGACCTGGTTGTGTATCTGTTTTCAGACTGCAGATGCAGGTTGACTGGGAAACATTTTCTTTTTCTCAGAAATCTCTCAAAAGATTGCCCTCCCACTGAGGACTTCTCTATACCCTGGAGGGAAATGTTCTCCTAAAGTAGGGCTTTTCTTACTCCCTGACTTCCTGTTCACATGATTAGTAGTTTCTCTTCCTGCTTCACTCCGAACCAGGATTTCCTGACCATGATGGCCTATGAATGTCTCCCCACCCATTGCAAATGCAATACTTATTATCTTATTTATCTTATCAAAGATAAAAAATCAATCAATACTGAAAGACTCAACTTTGGATGGTGAGCACACAATACAATATACCGATGAGGTATTTTAGTACACTTGAAACCTACATGACTTTATTAACCAGCGTTACCCCCATACAGTCAAACCTTGGTTCTTGAACATCCACCATCTCAAACAGTCTGGTTCTCGGCCAAGTTATTCACGGAGAAAATGTCTCGGTTGTCGAACAAAACTTCAGTTCTTGACCCAGCTGCTGGGTCAAACCCTTTCATGCTGACAGTTTTCTAATGGGAAAAAACAATTCAGTTTTCAAACAAATCACTTCTTGAACAGCCTTCCAGAATGAATTAAGTTTGAGAACCAAAGTTTCACTGTAAATTCAACAAAAATGTAAAAAATAAATGCTGATGAGTCAAAAATTGTAATAGCTAGTAATTGGGGGGCTCTTAGCATGGGTTGGGCCCTTTATTAAGTGAAGCCTGGCAACCAGAGAGGTGGGTTTTGTGTTGTCTTCATTTTTCTTTCCTTTTCAGTTGAGGAGAAGGAGATTTGAGGTTAACGACTGCCTTGGGGTCATCAGCTAATAAGGTGCAGAGCCAGTTTTCAAACCAGAGTCAAGATTGATGTTACCCTTCTAGAACTTTTTCTGTACACACGTATACACAAAAATGGGATCACATTGTATATAGACACTTTTTGTTTCAAGTTGTAAGAGAGGGTTTATTTAGAAAGTTACAGAGGTGTAGAAGGGAGCCAGCTGGGCTGCGTAGACTCGGGAAACAAGTTACAGAAGCAAAAGAAGGGCCTTGGTGATCAGGGGAAGGGAAGCGGCAGGCTTGCCCCGGAGAGCGCGCACCTGGACACACCGTTCACTCCTGCCTGCTGTGACATTTCTAGCCCTGGGCAACTTCCCCTGTTGGTGAGTGTGCTCCAGAAGCATGCTTTTTAATCCGTGTCCTGTTTCCTCTCCTCTCTGCCCCTCCCCAGGATCGATGAGAACGTGATGGGAGCCCAGCTGGATGTGGAGGCTGCCCATTCGGAGATCCTCAAGTACTTTCAGTCGGTTACCTCCAACCGGTGGCTCATGATCAAAATCTTCCTCATCCTCATTGTCTTCTTCATCATCTTCGTGGTCTTCCTTGCCTGAACCCTCTCCACCGTGAGGCACTCCATGGGGGTTTGGAACCTACATGGAAGGACAGGTGGCCAGTGCTGTCATTGAGCCTGTGCAGGGTGCTTGGGAGAAAGGCCCTGTTTTCCTGGAACTGCTAAGAATGGCCACTGCCCTGGATTCCCCCCCGCCCCCTTGCCTCTGGCTGGCCACCCTGTCCTCCCCTCATCACCATCAGGCCCGTGAAACACACACGGTTCTGGATCTGGACAACGCTGTGAAGTGGCCAGAAGGGAGCAGAGGCCAAAGGGGGGAGTCAGTGGGGGAGGTCGTCTCCCCTAGGTGATTTTTATAGACCCTCCCCAGCCTCTCCCAAAGAATACTTTGGCAGCAAAGGGAGATGATGCCCTTCCTCACATCCCGGGAGTGAGGAGAGGAAGTGAAGCTGCCCCAGGGACCAACTTTCCCACCTGGGTTAGGATTTGACCTCTTCTTCCTCTCTCCATGTGAGACAGGAGGCCCTGAGCACCTTGGCTGCCTGCACAGCCCCAACTTCGGCTGCTGGTGACTCAGTGCCAAGTGCACTGCAGCCCATTTTCTCTCAATTACAGCAAGACTGTCAGCCTCACTGGCCATGTTGTCATTTCTGGGTGGGAGCGTCGCAGGGCCTGGGCAACAGGCAGCATGAGCCCACTGCCCAGTTCCCGAACAGAGAAGGTTGGGCCAGTAGGTGTGAGGGGCCTGGGTTTGGGCTTGCACAGTGGCCTCCAGGCAGGAGAACCAAGTGCAGCAGCTCTTCCTCAGCATGGCAACTTCCCTTCAAAGGGGGGTGTAGGCCCCTGATTGGTGGCAACTTCCGGGACCATCTCCAGCAGTCTTTGGACATGTTTCATCTGCGTCCCCTGGTTGGCTTCAGTTTTTCCTTGAGCTGGATGGGGCAGGAACTCTGTCTGCTGCCAGGAGTGAAAGGTGAAGAATTTGTTCCCAGCTTCAGCTGAGGCTTTTGGTCCCCTCCGAACCCCTCACCAACTCCCAGCCAGTCCCAGGAGAATGAGACACCTTCCTGGAATGCCCGTCTTCCAGGGAGGTGACCCACAATTACATTATGAGGTCACGGGAGACCTCCCATGTCACACATCACAGAGGAAACCCCAGCTATAGAGACAGTCGCCATCCCCTCACTTGGTTCTCGTAGTTCAGGAAGTGTGAGAGAGCCCATGTCTTTTCTAGCCCTGGCATTTCATTTTCTCTCCCCTTGACCTCTTTTTAGCAAGTGGTCTGGCTAGAATCTTCACTAGACCTTTGACACACCACTGTGGGGCCTAGCACAGCACATCTCTGGTGCGGAGGGGGGGAGGGAGGGAAGGTTTGTGAATACAGTTGCTCACTAAAAGCCTGACAAGTCAGTCTCTCATTTGACTCTGCAACGGTTCATGATGGGGAGATGCAGAGATCAGAAATTAATTTATTTCACGAATAGTTGTTGAGCTCGTATTTGCTAAGCATGATACTTGAGCCCGGCGCTAAAGAAAACAAACAAAAAAACCGTGTTAGTCAAGGCCCCTTGTCTCTTGGAGCTTTTGTTTAGTTTTCTATTTCCCGACAATCTGTTTTATAGGCGAGAAAAGGGAATCCTAGACCCGCAGCCGGCAGAGGGCTGAGCTGAGACAAGCCCCGGGCTGGACCCCTTTAGGGGGTCTGTGAGCAATCACTCCCGCTCTGAGGCCCGTGTCTCCCATTCCTCGGGAGCCCCTCGTGTGGCCCCTATTCTCTCCGGAATCCTGAGCTTCTCAGCCTGCCCTCCTGAGATAATCCCGCAGGAGCTGGCGTGGTAGCAGACGGGTGAAAACAGGTGGCGCGGCAAACCAGGCCCAACCCTCCGCTTGGCAATCTGATATCTTGGGCGGGGCGTGCATCGGTGGAGCCCCGCCCCCGACGCGGCTGCTCGCCCAGTGCGCACGCGCAGGGGGCCGGGCACTCCTGGCGGCACCACCCACCGCTTGGGGACGTCGACGCCGCGCCGCGCGTTCGGGCGCATAAATGCGGTGACTCCCGGCGTAGGAGCACTTCGACCTGGAGTACCTGGCCTTTCGGACGATTGGTGGCGTTGCGGCCCGCCCCTGAGCCCGTCCTGCTTCTCGCTGAGCCATGGCGGACGGGGGGAAGTCCTACAGCGGTAAGTGCTGGCGCTGTGTCCGGGAGCGGGGCGATCTGGGGCCCGGGTGGGCGGCGCCGGCCTAGGCCGCAGTCCCGGGGCGCGAGGCCGCGAGGGACCCTAGGGGAACGGTGGCGGCGCGGGAGGGGAGCGAGGCAGCCTGGGGGGCCTGGCTGGACTCGGGGATGGGCGCCCGAGTTGTTGACTCCGGAATTCTGCCCTTGAGAGGAGCTGCGGCTCAGAGCGAGTGGCTCGGTGGTGGGGCGACGGGATTCCTTTGAACTTTGTGGGTGTTGGATCCCTGTCATTTCAGTTTGGCGGCCAGACTCTTTTTAGTGTGAGTCAGTTAAAGCTCATGTGAGGCTCATGGGCTACCTGTGCCCTATTATCTGTCGGGTTTAGTCGGTCTTGCCCCGCTTCCTGGGGCTTTGCCTTTGCCTTAATAGTTTAGGGCACATATCCGACGCTAGAACAAACACCACACTAGGTCCAGGTTAGCGATTGGGAGCACGACGGTGCGGTTTCAGTCCTGAGTTGGCTACATCAAGCTAGAGCGAGTTAAACTCTCAGGCCTCATTACCACCCTTCCAATGCCGGCAGAAACAGTGTCTATCCTCCTAAGTTTGTGTCCCTGTGTGTGTTAAAATAAGATCGTTCACAGCGGGTGCCTGGAGTATCACAGTGCCTGGCAGTGGGGAGTTTTCAGTAAATGTTCACTGTGCCTTCTATTCATGTATTCTTTTCTGGTCATTTCTCGAAGTATATTGTTTACAGAGTGCTGCATTAATCAGACCTTTTTGGGAAGTCTTGGATATTTTCTTTTTAAGAAGCTATTCCTAGACACCAGGATTCAGAGAGTCATATTCCTGGAGAGTATTTTAGGAGCTTAACCTTGCCCTTGGTAAAGCACCCAGCTGCCACTGGAACCTGCATGTCAGATTTGTCATTCTGAGTTAGGAGACATTTCTGGCCAAGGAAATGAAGCACTCACTCCCAAAACTTCAGAGTGGCAGTTTGAGAACAAGATTTTTAAAGAAGCCCTTAAATTGGTCATAATTGTAACTGATGTTTATACTGTACAGATAAAAGAAGCATTTTTACTGTAAACTGTTGTATTCATTGTAGTTGGTTTAAGGGGAGGGGAGAGAGATCATTATCTAAATACTGAGTGGATTGCTGGTACCTCGACTTGGGAGGCTGAGTGAAAGCAAGTTTCAGGTGACTTTTCAGAGGGTCTGAGTTGTGTCCCGTTCCCCTTTTGGGTCACTCCCACTTCTACATTCCATTTCTCCTCTCTGCGGTTCAAGTTTCTGCTTCGTTTTTCAAAAGCCCTGAAGTTTCCCATGATTTTCCCCCGATCTACCATCTCACGGAGAGGGTCTGTCTCTGGACAGGCACAGGAGTGTGCGTGGAGGCCGGTGCTGGGGCAAGTGTGTGTCCCGTCTGGCAGGGTGCTGGCTGGGGACTGTCTAGGCCAGTGGTGTGCCTTCTAATCTGTGTTCTGTTTCCACCTCTAGAGCATGATGACCGCGTTAATTTCCCTCAAAGAAGAAAGAAAGGCCGGGGTCCTTTCCGGTGGAGGGGTGGCGGCGAGGGGAGCCGCAGGTCTGGAAGGGGAGGAGGCACTGGCATTCGGTCTCCCCGCCTTGAGGAGGACGACAGAGATGTGGCAATGAGCGATGCCCAGGATGTTCCCCGCGTAAGATAGTAAGTGACCAGTTGTTCTGGTTTGATTTGACTGCCACATCATTTACGTAGCCCTCCTACTCCGTATCATTTCTCTTCCTACGACCAAAGTGAGAAATGCCAGGACCAGCTTCATGGTTGAACAGTCTGAGTCGTAGCCCTGAAAATGGTGCAGCGGGGTCTTTGAGAAGACCTCCCTAACATTCCATTGTGGCTTCTTCTCCCTGTTCTTTGCTTGTCCACAGCAACCCCTATTCCGTGCGACCCAACCGTCGCGATGCTTGGCATGAGCGAGACCGCATTCACGTCACTGTGCGGAGGGACAGGGCTCCTGCGCAGAGAGCAGGGGCTGGCACCGGCCAGGATGGGGCCTCAAAGAACTGGTTTAAGATTACAGTGAGTACCTTGGAAGTAGTGGTGCCAGGGAAGTGGGAGGTTGGGCTCAGAGTGAAGGTTTTTACTCTTCACATCCCAGAATCAGTCTTCTCAGCTGCTTACTCCACAGCTAGCTGTCCATCCTTTTTCCTAATGATCAGTATCTCAGAACACCTGAGAGCAGGTTCAGAAAAGGAGTGGAAGGGACAGGCAGGATTGGGAGGAGAGGAGAGGAGAAGCCGCGTAAAGGGAAGCGTGAGAACCAGTTGGCAGGTGGGATAACTCCCCTGGACGTCTCCACTGGGCTCATGCCAGGCTGTGAGGGTTGGGGTCCCTTGACTTCTCCAAGGAGCACATGAGGTGTGATTAATGCCTTGAAACTTTTAAAATCAAACAAGCCAATTCTTTTGATGAATAACAGGTATAAACAGATAGGAGGGAGGTTAGGGAATCCATGTCTGGCTTGAGCAGAAAACTTCTAATTAGTGTTTTCTTTTTCTTTGTTTTTTAATTTTATGTATTCATTTTTAGAGCGAGGAGAAGGGTGTTGGGGAGAGAAACATCGATGTGCAAGAAAAACATTGATTGTTTGCCTCTCCCTCCCCCAACTGGGGCCTGGGCCGAAACCCAGGCATGTGCCCTGACTGGGAATAGAACCAGTGACCTTTTGCGTTGCGGGACAATGGCCAGCCAGCTGAGCCACACCAGCCTGGGCACCTAGTGTTTCTTTAGAAAATCTTTTAAAGCTTGGCAAGCTGTAGGAAGGAGCACTAGGTTGGATCTGCTGCTCAGCCTTGGTTACATTTTGTTCCCTTTCCTTACTCTCATGTAGATTCCTTATGGCAGGAAATATGATAAGGCATGGCTCCTGAGTATGATTCAGAGCAAATGCAGTGTCCCCTTTACCCCCATTGAGGTAAGCCAAGGCCCGAGTGGCTGACTGGGCACCGAGGAGAGGGGTGGGGCTGGGTGGGCCAGGGGCTCAGGGCTCCACATCTGCGGCTCTTGTTTCCTCCTGCAGTTTCACTATGAAAACACACGGGCCCAGTTTTTCGTTGAGGATTCCAGTACCGCCTCTGCACTGAAGGCTGTCAACTACAAGATTCTGGACCAGGAGAACCGAAGGGTGTGTGTAAAGAAAGGGCCAGGCTTGCCTGGAGGTGGGGACTTGTGCATAGGGCACTGGGGCTTGGTCCGGGGGCAGAAGCTTCCGTAGAGGTCACCCTGCCCTTCATGTATTCCCTGTAGATATCCATCATCATCAACCCTTCGCCTCCACCCCATACGATACTGAATGAACTGAAGCCAGAGCAAGTGGAGCAGCTAAAGGTGAGGCGGGCTCAAGTCTTCTGTGCTTCTACCCCAGTCCTAGCAGTTCTCATATCCCTGTGCCATCCCTACCCGCAAGTGTACCACCCCGGTGACCACAGAAACCTGCTTCTTCCTCTGTAGCTGACCATGAGCAAACGATTCGATAGCTCCCAGCAAGCGCTCGACCTCAAGGGCCTCCGTTCAGACACAGGTATTATTGTTGGCGGCAGATGGGTGGAGACGGGGGATCTCTCAGGCAGGGAGGAGAGTTTGAACATGGTTTGGCGCTACCACTGGCCTGGGCAAACCTCCTCACACTTCCCTTCCCTTCCCAAAGATTTGGTGGCCCAGAACATTGATGTCGTCCTGAATCGTAGAAGCTGTATGGCAGCTACTCTGCGGATCATTGGGGAAAACATCCCTGAGGTGAGGCCTTCGCGCAGTCGGTAGGCGGGAGGGAGCAGGGTGGGATGGGGAGGGTGCAGTTGGGAGGCGTGTTTGTCTCCGCTGCCCTCCCTGCTGATGCTTCCTCTGCACTCTTCCCGCAGCTGTTGTCCTTGAACTTGAGCAATAATAAGCTATATAGGCTGGATGACATGTCCAGCATTGTGCAGAAAGCACCCAAACTGAAGATCCTAAACCTCTGTGGCAATGAGGTAAGAACTGAGACCTGCACGTGTTTTGTCTGGGATGAGCAGAGGGTGACGAGCACTTGCTAGGTGGTGGCCCGCAGCTGTTGCCTGGGCTTTCTGCTCATGCTGAGGTTGAGGCTGCCTGGTGGCCAGTGCCATGGAGAAGGGAGGGATTGAAGAGATGAGGGTGGGGTTGGAGTGTGGGCCTCAGGCTGGCTCTCTTAACCAGGGCCTTCCTGCCCTTTCTCCCCATCCTTTGCAGTTGAAATCTGAGCGGGAGTTGGACAAGGTAAAAGGGCTGAAGCTGGAAGAACTGTGGCTCTTAGGAAACCCCCTATGTGACACCTTCCGAGATCAGTCCACCTACATCAGGTCAGTCGTAGCCTCTGTCTCCCCTCCTAGGGACCGTCACCCCCTGGGAGGCCACGTTAATGCACCCTGACCAGTGCCCGTCTGCAGGAGGTGTGCAGCCCTGAGCTGGAGCCGCCCGTCCTTGGGAGGATCACATGTTCCTCCCTTTGTCTGTCCGTGTCTCCCAGCTTTGCCCCGTGTCTCCTCTCCTTTTCTTTTTTGACCTGACTACTTGTTTGCTGGTTCTATGACCTTTCTCCCTCCTGCCTGAACACAGCCTTTTCTAGAATCTCCCTACCCTATTGTTCCAGGAAGGGCACCTCCCTTTTCCTACCATGACTGGGGGTGTCTTGTATATGCCCCACACACGGTGTTGTCTTGTGCCAAGAGTCTGGTATTCCGGGGCTGAGAAAGCCCTTCTCCTGGGGCTGCCTGCTGATGGGCATTCCTCCTTCATCCTGTACTGGCCCCTCTTGTCCTTTTGTCAAGAGGGACCCTCTTCTCACAACCCATTTGCCCACATCTGTTGCCTGGGCTTTCTGCTCATGCTGAGGTTGAGGCTGCCTGGTGGCCAGTGCCATGGATCTGTCTCTCACCCAGGGGTGTGAGCTGGGCCCTCCCTGGAGAAGAAACCTGGGTTCCCTAAGACATGTGACCAGAGCCGGGGCCCCGCCAGGAGGCGGGGGAATCCCAAGGCAGGTGCTGGGCGTGGAGGCCGCGGGGGCATAGGCTGCCGAGGAGACAGAACTGACCCTCTTGGAGGGGGCACTGCCCTTGCTCCCTCGCAGACCTCTCATTACCCTGCTTGGCCCCGGAGGATGGCTGGTTAGCCAGAGACGGGTAAGATTCCTCAGGGAAGGAACAACCTAAGACAGGCACAGTCGCAGAGGGGCCATCAGGAGAGAACTTGGGGGCCAACAGAGGTGGGGCACAGATCCTCACCCCCCCAACTTTGCAGGGGCCTGAACCCTCATCCTTCTGAGGGAGGTCTCCTGCCCCCATGGCTGCTTCACTTCCCACGCCCAGCTCAGATCGGGACCCAGGTCGCCGACAGCAACCTGGCCAGCAGCAACCGCCCTCTCCCTGCAGCGAGGATTTGCTTCCCATTTCTGCCTTGGACCACAGGGAACGGGGCAGCCGAAGGAAAGGGCTGTGTCAGGGTGCCGCTCTCTTCCCTTCGTTTTCCCTCTTTTTTTCTAAATGCTTCCTTGCCTTGTAGCTCTTTCTCGTTCTCTTTCCTTTCTCTCTACTCCTCTCTCTCCCTTTTCTCCCTTGCCCCTGCCTCATCCTACCACTCTCTTTCCCGTCTCCTCCTCTTTCCCTCGCTCCTTCCTTGGCCTTCTCTCTTCCTGATCCCTGCCTTGCTCATCTCCCTGCCCCAACATCCTGTGCCATCCCTGTGGTGTGTTCTGGTCTTGGCCAAGGCCAGACCTGGCAGAACTGATGGATACCTGTTGAGGCAGCGGAGCCCCTGGGCTCCCACCCCATTCCCTCCTCCCGGGGCTGCACAGGTGAGTAGGTAGAAGGTAAGGGGGGCAGGGAGGGAAAGGAAGTTCTAGGCTTAAAGCCTGGGCTGAGAGTGCTGCTTCCGTGGCACTGGGGTCAGAGAAGAGAGAGTCAGCCTTCGAGGTGGCCGTTTCCGGGTGCCCCAGGTGAGGCGGGGAGTGGGGCCATTTTTCTTGGAGCTCAGAGGCGGGCAGGAGGGAGAGAGCGAGCAAGGTGGGATGGGCCGTCCCTTGGGTATTGGTGTATTTGCTCCTAGAGCAGCCCAGGAGGCGTCGAGGCTCTGAAGCGTCACTCACTTCTGTCCCGTTCTTGACAGCGCCATTCGTGAACGATTTCCCAAGCTATTACGCCTGGTAAGTCCAGGATTTTTGTCTTTTTTAAAAAAGATTTATTTGTTTTTAGAGGGGAAGGAAGGGAGAAAGAGAGGGAGGGAAACATTGTGTGATTGCCTCTCGCGTGCCCCTTTACTGGGGACCTGGCCTGCAACCCAGGCAGGTGCCCTGACTGGGAATTGTACCAGTGACCCTCTGGTTGTCAGGCTGGTACTCAGTCCCCTGAGTCACACCCACCAGGGTGGCTTTTGTCTTCTTTAAAGATTTTATATATTTGCTTTCAGCATGAGGGGGTGGAAGGGAGGGCTTCATGACTTCTCCACGCCCAGGCGAGCAGCTCTCACCGAGGTCTTGCCTACTATGTGCTGGCATGACCATTCGGGGACAGGGCCCTCTGAAGTACAGCCCAGGCTCTGGTCTCCTTCCCCACAGAATGTCTGCAGACAAAATGGTGCCTCTCAGGATTCCATGTCTCCTTACACTTGACCTCCGGCCCCTTGCTTTTAGTTTTTCCCCTTTATTACTCATCCAGCCTTTTCCTCTGGTTTCCACTCCCAACTCTCACTTTTCTTTAGGACGGCCATGAGTTACCCCCACCAATCGCCTTTGATGTTGACGCCCCCACGATATTACCACCCTGCAAGGTGAGCGAGGGGGGCAACGTGGGAACTTGTGTTGGGAGGCCAGTATTGGTTACACGGCCCTAACATCCATTTGATTCCAGGGAAGCTATTTCGGCACAGAAGCCCTGAAGAGTCTGGTCCTGCATTTCTTGCAGCAGTAAGTGTCCCAGGGCCCCTGAGGCCAGGGAGAGGCGGGCCAGTCCCACCCAGCACAGCTCGGCCCAGGGCTCTGGCGGGTCCCTTTGTGGACCCAGACTGTGGAGCGCAGACCTTCCCTTTCATTTTCCCCACAGGTACTACGCAATCTATGACTCCGGAAACCGGCAGCGGCTCCTGGATGCCTACCACGATGGAGCCTGCTGCTCCCTGAGCATCCCCTTCACCCCCCAGAACCCTTCCCGGTGCGTGCCGCAGCCCAGAGCCCGCTCGGGCCCAGGGTTTCTCCGCAGGTACAGGCCAGCACCGCTGAGCACCCACCACCACCTCCTTTCTTCTTTATTCCCCAGAAGTAACTTGGGCGAGTACTTCAAGGATAGCAGGAATGTGAAGAAACTTAAAGACCCGAGTGAGTGTGTGACGGGAGCTGAACGGGTTGGGAGAAGGGAACGGAAGGAACCGGTCCTGGGCCGAGTGCACAGCCGCTCCTGACCTGGGCTCCTCCCCCACCCGCAGCGCTGCGGTTCCGGCTGCTGAAGCACACGCGGCTCAACGTGGTGGCCTTCCTCAATGAGTTGCCCAAAACTCAGCACGACATCAATTCCTTTGTGGTAGACATAAGCGCCCAGACCGTGAGCACTCACTTCTTCCCTGGCTGCTTGGGACTGGGTGGGGTGGGGCGATGGTGCAGGGCGTGGGGGCCTCAGGCTCTGGCTGGGAGCCTGAATGGAGCTGTTCCTTCTCTTCCAGAACACATTGCTGTGTTTCTCTGTCAATGGAGTCTTCAAAGAAGGTGAGCACCTTTGGAGCTTGGCTTGCCGACTAGCCGGTCTCCCGGCCAGTCTCTCTCAGCACTCAGCTTCCCAGCCACCTTCTCTTCCCTCGTCCTCCCGGACGTCCTCCTGCTCTGCCCACCAGCCACCTCCATCCAGCCTCCCTTCCCTACCTGGCTGTCCTCTCTGGGATTAGGGGGACACAGGCCCAGGAGTCAGGCAGCTCTGAGCTTCTGTCCCAGCCGAGGTCCTGAGTGTCTGGGGGCAAGTTACGTTACTTCTGAGACCCAGGTTCTTTACTTGTAAGAAAAGAGAGTAGGAGCCGTCTCATAGTGTTGCTGACTCAGAGTGCTTGACACAAGGCTTGGCACATAAAGATGACAGTGTTTATTACTGATCCTGCCCGACACTCCTCCCTCCCTACCTCTGCACCCCTGCACACACATGATCACCCGTCTGGACCAGTGAGGGTGCTTTGTACCAAGTAAGACCGTGATTTGAGAAGCGGTTTGTAAATGCACAGTGTGAGTGACTCATGGCCATCACCGTTGTTCCGTTGCAGTGGATGGGAAGTCTCGGGACTCTCTGCGAGCCTTCACACGGACATTCGTCGCCGTTCCAGCCAGCAGTTCAGGGTGAGTTGAGAGCTGTCTGTGGTTTGGGGCGGAATGTACGATTCTGGCGTGTTTGGTAGGTGACTTCACTGGGGAGTCCTTGGGAAGTCCACAGCAGCAAGGTGGTAAAAGGTGATAGCTGACAGTGGGAGGAGCACCTTGAAGGTATTTTAGAATCTGAGCTTGAATGTCAATGAGAATAGGAGTGACGTTGGGAGGATGAGCTTATCTGTGTTCTACTCCGTACGGTGCTTTTTGTCCCAAGGTTGTGCATTGTGAACGACGAACTTTTCGTGCGGAACGCCAGCCCCGATGAGATCCAGAGAGCTTTTGCCATGCCCGCGCCCACGCCCTCCTCCAGTCCGGTGCCCACCCTCTCCCCGGAGCAGCAGGAGATGCTGCAGGCGTTCTCCACGCAGTCCGGCATGAACCTCGAGTGGTCCCAGAAGTGAGTGCTGGGCTTCGGTGCAGACAGGGTACACTAAAGGTGGCTGGTAGTGAGAAATGAGTACTCCTGAAATGTTTTATTTATTTTTTAAATTTTTGTTTGTAAGATTTTATTTCTTTTTTTTAGAGGGGCGGGGAAAGGAGGGAGAAAGAGAGGGGGACAAACATCAATGTGTGGCCACCTCTCACGCGCCTCCCACTGGGGACCTGGCTCACAGCCCCGGCATGTGCCCTGACTGGGAATCGAAACAATGACCCTTTGGTTTGCAGGCCGGTGCTCAATCCACTGAGCCATACCAGCCAGGGCAGTCTTCTTGATAGTTATTTAATATTCCTTTATGTTCAGTAGGTCAATAGACATTTGGATTTTTTACTGATTTTTTTATTTGTATAAATTGTGCAAGAATGTGCATAAATGGCTGAGAAACATGGGTAAGTGTGTGTGTAGAATGAATGAAGTGGCATTTAGTGACCAGAATGACTGCCTTTTGAGTCTGATGGAGCTGCCCCTTCTCCCACTGCAGGTGCCTTCAGGACAACAACTGGGACTACACCAGATCCGCCCAGGCCTTCACTCATCTCAAGGTGAAGTTTGGAGATAGGATGGCAAAAGGCAGATCCCTGGGCCTCCAAAGGGGTGGAGTGATTGGAGTGGGGGGGTGGTCGGGGGTGCGCATCTGGCTCCTCTGACCTCCCTCTTTCTTCAGGCCAAGGGTGAAATTCCAGAAGTGGCGTTCATGAAGTGACCCCTAGTCGTGCCCCAGAAGAATACCCCTGTAAATAGTCCTCGGATGTTGATGCCTCCTTGTCAAGGTTGTCGTCTCCTCTGCGCCCCACCCGAGGCCACCTGAGGCCACCCTGTGACTGTGACGGAGGAGGGAGGGTTGCTGGATCCCTCTCCCTCCCCAGCTTCTGGAAAACTCTAGGGCTTTCAGAAGATTGAGCCTCACTGGTGCCAGGAAGCCAAAGGTTACTTTGTAGAACTGACACTAAACTATCCGAAGGACTGAGGTGCTTTGTGTACTTAACCCCAGAAGCCCCTGTCCCCGCCACCACCACCCTTGACTTTTTAAGATAAAGAGTGATATTATATTTTGTGTCCTGTGAACTGTTTCGTCCCGTCCCTACGGGGAAAGCCAGCTGCCCGCCATAGAAATCCGTTGCTGTACTCGGGGCACCGCCCACTGGCAGGAAGTCCCGCCCCGGATGTGGTTCCTCGCAACCATGGAGGCGTCCGGGCGAATGCGGGTGGTGCAGCTGTTGGTCACCATGCGGGGCCTTCCCGCGCGCCGTCCCCTGCATGAGATGACCCCGCCGCGGGACGTGCTGCTCTTCCAGCACGAGCGGGGCCGCTTTTTCACAGTCCTCGGGCTGTTCTGCGCCGGCCAGGGCATCTTCTGGGCCTCCCTGGCCGTGGCAGCCTTGGCCCGACCCCCAGTCCGGACGCGGCCTCCGGATGCGGAGTTTCCAGACCGCAGCCGCTCGGACCTGCGCTCTGCGCTCTGGCGCTATGGTCTGGCCATCGGCTGCGGCACCATCGGTAAGGCATGGGCTGGCTTCCCCCCAAAGGGGACCTGTGGTGGCTGTGCATGACCCTCCCTGCTTAGGCAAGGGGAGTGGGGGTTAGGGGTCTCCCGCCCCTCTAGGATGAGGAGGGGCAGGCAGGCCACTGCCCTGCCCCATGTGAGGGTGGGACACTGAAGGCGGATGTCCCCAGCACCAAGCCTAACAGGCCTAGGCCGAGGTCAGCCTCTCTGCAACCCTGTGCACATTATTTAAGCTCTAGACCTGTTTTCTCATTAAAATGGGGTAGACATCTAAGGTTGTTGGAAGGAATCAGTAACAGGGATCTGGGCTGGGGTATAAGAGGAGTGCAATTATCACAACCTTTTCTTGTTCCTGGGGCACTAAAAGGATTGCTGCTCCGCTCCCAGTGAAAACCCTTCACCCAGTGTGCTCTTCCTGCAGGTACCCTGGTACTTGCCGCGGGTCTCCTCTTCTCCCTGCGCTCTGTGCGTTCGGTGATGCTGCTCGCGGGAGGGAAGCAGGTGACCCTCTCCACTCATGCCCCCTTTGGCTTGGGGGCGCATTTCACTGTTCCCTTGAACCAAGTATCCTGCATGGCCCACCGGGGTGAAGTCCCTGCCATGTTACCTCTAAAGGTCAAAGGCCGACGCTTCTACTTCCTCTTGGACAAAGCCGGACATTTCCCCAACACGAAACTCTTTGACAACACTGTGGGTGCCTACCGTAGCTTGTGAGAGAAAAAAAAACCCCTCAGGACACTCACCCATCTCAGAGGGGAATAAAAACTGAACCTAGGGGTGAGGTGACAACCAGAGTGACACAAGGAGGCCCAAGGTTCATGAACAGCAAATAAAAGCAGTCACCCCAAGTGCAGGTACCTGAATGTACCTCTAAGTTTTGATCTGTCGGTTCAGCCTTTACTTTTTCCTCCCATCCACCTACCTCCAGTGCTTTAACACCAAGAACTCACTACCAGGATGAAGGAAAAAAGTAATATATTGGTACAAAAATAGCTGTTAGAAGGGAGGTGGAGGGGGCCTATCATCGACTTTCCCTCTTGGAGGGAAAACTGAGGCTCCCAGCATGCACTGGGCCAAGTGGGGGCAAAAGGATCGCAGGCACTTGGGCGGAGAAACGGGCTGCAGGAAGTTACGCTTCAAGGACGGGAAAGGTGTGGCCCGACCAGAACATCTGTTTCAGAGCTCCACTCGGGGTCCCCTGTCTCCAGAGGCCGGAATGGGGTGGTTTCAGACTTCAACTGCGTGAGCTGGAGCACCAGGACCACACACCACAATACCAGATTCACCCAAGAAGCGTTCTGTGGGAGACGGGAACAGGAGCGTGAAAAGTGCGGCCCCCTCGATTCCAGTTCCGCCCACACACCTCTCTGAACTGCCGACAGGCCCTCCGGCTGCTCTGCCTCTCACTGGGGAGCACCCATCAACCACGGGTGTTCCTGTGAACCTGTGTATCCCCGGGCCTCCCCCAGGCCTTCAGACCCCAGGACCTTACTTCAGCATTGTGTAGGGTGGAGTAAAAATGCAGAGCAGTTCCACTGGGTGTCCATGGAATTTTCTGGGCTTCTGAGCAGCTGTGAAGAAAGGGGAGCACGTATGCCAAATACTCTTGGCCCCACGTGTCCTTTGAGAACTGATGGGGACAAAAAGGGCATTGTGGGCTCCCCTCTGCAGAGGGAAGGTGTCGGCCCCGTGGGGCCAGGCGTCCCCCGTGTCCCATTACCTAATTGTAGTGTTCTGGGAGAGGATAGAGTCGCAGAGAGCCCCGGTGCCAAATCGAAGGACACAGGCGGACACTAAGACCAGGAAGATGGCCACAGCTGAGAGGGCCAGCGCGATGCAGAGCCCTGTCCGGCCTCTGTGAGGAGGGAGAGGACAAGCCTTGTGGTTGAGGTGGGACCCCTCCCACCTCAGCCCGGGCCCTCAGAGTGGAGCAGTCACCTTTCGGAATCCTCAATGCAGCTGCTGCAGACCCAGAAGAGCAGAAGCAGGAGGCAGTAGAGGGCCAGGAGGCTAGAGGCCCCGGCCACAAAGTAGCAGAGGGAGGGGGCGGAGCCTTGGGATAAGGCCAGGGAGGAATGGTTCAGGGTGGCCACGCCATACAGGGGACAGCTGCCACTGAAGGAAGCCTGTGGAGAGAGGTTGCTGAGTCCTGGGTTTCAGGTTAGTGCCTCTCATGCAGGCTCCTGACATGTGTTAGGGATCAAACGTGGGGCAGGGCCACACTGGGAAGTCACTTGCACGCTGGCGCTTCCCGTTTTCTGGGCCAGAAGAGGGCCTGCTGGGAAATCAAACCTTCTGTAGCCAAAAGGGTCAGGAAATAGGCAGTAGTTTTAAAATATATCAAGCTTCAGAGATGCCTCACAAGTTCTGGTCTCCCCTCTGCAGAAACCCTAGAGTAAAACCAGAACTTGTGTGATCCAGAAACTACCTCCGATGTTTTCCAACTAGTGCCTACTTTATTAATAGGGATTAACCGAACCTGTTTATTAAGATGTCCTGGCTGGGATAAACGATGTAAACCATTGGCTTGTTTTACGCAAGCGTTTTCTACATCGCGTGTTTGTCACCACCTTGTGTTTGCAATCCTGTGGTGACCTGATCATTTCCACTACACTATGCTTCTGGGCTCGCTCGGCACCACGGTATCTGACTTGAGGAAGGCGTGGCCGCAGCCGACATGTTTCAAAACCAAAGTCATCTCAAGCAGTAAAAGCCCCCAAGCTAGGCTATGTCTGGTGCTGCTTACACTCTTGAAAGCTTGTCCCTTCAGCGAGAGAATGACTTAAGTATGACCTGGGCGGCAGGAGTCGCAGACCACTGCCCGTCAGGCCCGCCGGCTCCGAGGAGCCGGCAGCACAGCAGAGCGGTCTCCTCTGAGTGAGGCTAGGCCCCCCTGCCGCCTACCCGTCCAGACCCCACTGCCGCCCCGCCCCGCAGCCGCACCTGGGTCCGGGTTAGCGTCGCGGCCGCCAAGGCCCCGCACAGGAAGGCGGGGACGAAGAGCGCGAGCTCCACGCGCTGCAGCCAGGACAGCGCCATGGCTCCCTCGCACCCCGAAGCGCGGCCCCGGGAGCTACCGCCCAAGCCCCGCCTCATGCGGCGCAACCCACGAGCGCGGGAGACCTCACTTCCGGCGCGGGTTTATTTGGGGTCGGACGTGCCGCCTCAGAGCGGCAGGTACAGCGAGTAGTCGGAGAGCACCCAGCGGCGGGCCGGGCGGCCAGTGCGGCCGATCATGGGCAGCTTCTGCACGTAGCGGGAGGCCGGGCTGGGCCCGTAGGGCGCGGGGAAGGCCGTCTGGAAGAGGCGACCGCGGCACCGCCTCCCGGCCTGCCGCCCGGCGATGATAAAACGGAAGTGGGGGGCACCGCGCGGGGCAAAACGGCTCTTCTGGAAGACGTCACGGGTGCCGGCACCGGGGCCCTGCTGCCGGGGTGCCCCCCGCGCCCGGTGCACGCGCGGCAGCGGCCTGTTGTCAGAGGCGGCGGGCGCAGAGGCCGATGGAGGGCCGCTGCCCCGCGGGCTCTCGTCGCCCTGCGGGCTAACCATGGCGTTAGCCGTCAGCTGCGGCATCTTGCGCACCGAGTCTGGGGCCGCCGCCGGCTCCTTCTTGTCCCCGGGGGGCCGGGGGGCCGTGGGCGCGGGCTGACCAGTGCCGAAGCGGGTGGCCAAGCTGTCACCGAAGAAAGCGTAGAGCTCTCGGTAGATGTCCGCCAGGGTCACTGAAGGGGAAGGTTCCTCCGGCCCCGCGCCTCCTGGCGGCAACGGGAGGCCAGACCCAAAGCCCGGCTCTGCACTGCCCCCAGAAGGAGACTCCTGCAGGAGAAGGCTGTCCCAGGGCAGGTCGTCCGCGCGCCTGCACCCCCTGCCACCGGGGCCCCTCTTGCTGGGGAATGCTGCCTGGGCCTTCATCTTCAGCAGCCGCTCCACGGCCACCTGGAAGAGCATGGGGTTAGGATACTCAAGGACCAGGAGGAACCCGCGCCCACCCAGTATTCCAGTGTAAGCCCGCTGAGCTCCTGCACGGGAAGGAGGCGGGAAGGGGCTGGCACTCACCAGAATGGCTCCGTAGACCTTGTGCCCATCCGCTTTAACCTGGGCATTGGATACTGAATAGTCATCCAGCACAGCTTGCAGATTGGTCCAGTAAGTGGACAGGTGTGGGTAGAGGACTCGTTCTACTGCCTGGGAGGGGGAGAGAGGGATGCAGTGAGGGCCTCTTTGATGCTTACTGCTTCTCCAGTATGCTTTCCAACAAAAGATCTTTTATCTCCGACACTGGACAGGGCTCAGTCCTCCTAAATTTCCTGCCTGGCATACCCAACCAACATTTATTTGGAACCCACCATATGCCCAAGCCTTCACTAAGCACTGGGAATGAAGATCGGGTACGAAGACAAACAATATAAAATGACCCCACTGTTAAGTGACATGCTGTATCACTGACATAAGGGCTAAGAGGGTATTTTGTTTGCCAGCTGCTACCTTAAGGCAATCAATAGGCAAGTACTGTCCTTTTTTGTTGGGCTTTGATGGATCAGAGGCTTTGGTTAGTCACCCACAGCCTAAGTAAGGATTTGGACATGTTGACAAAGTGACAGTTCCCAGGAGCATGTAACTTGCTGCAGACTCAAGAAAACAAATGATTCTATAACTATGGTAGTTAAAAATCAAACCAATAATAAAACAGCCTGCCAAAATTTACAAAGTCTACAGACATTCAAGGAAAAAAAGCACCTCAATATTATTAAATATAAAAAAGAAACTCTCCCTCCCTACCTCATTCTAGAAGGCCAATGTAACCCTGACCCTAAAACCAAACAAGGACAGTGTATGAGGGGAAACATGACTGATTTCACTCATGACTATAAAGAAGTCCTTTAAAATTTTAGTAAACGCAACAGTTTTTTAGAAAATGCATTCCATTCCAATAAAGTTTTGGATCTTTTAAAAGACTATACCACGACCAAACTGCGTTTATCCTAGAAATGTACAGATGGTCTCCTGCCAGAAAACCTCAGCCCCCGCCTGGCGCTCCACGGCGGCCGCTGAGAGCAGACTCCCTCCGTTTGCGCGCCTCACCCCATTTCCTCTGCAGCCATGTCCGACACGCCTTATAACGGCTGTGAGCCTGAGAAATCTGGTGTCAAAATCGAAGACAGAAACACAGGAGAAAAATCCACTGCCTTTGAAAGAAAAGAACCACTGACAACGAAGGCTGCACCTGCCTCTCCCATCTCCCTGTCTGGGTGGCAGGGAAGGAACAGAACTTGCAAGGGAGAAGCTAGGGGGAATGACAGGAAATTCAGAGTCAAACCAAGCTGGTCCAAGGGGTCCTGCTGCTGTAAAATGCAGTTTAATCAGAGTGCCATTTTTTTCTTGTTCAAATTATTTGAATTATTGGAATGTACAACTTTTTAAATATGCAAATAAGTTTTAAAAAGCAGGAGGGAATCTCTATATACAATTAATCACATTAACAGATAAAGCAGAGAAACCAATTCATTTAAAAAGATACAGAAAAAGCACTTGGTGCCGCAGCTAGTGTGGCTCAGTGGATTGAGCGCTAGCCTGGGAACCCAAAGGTTGCCGGTTGGATTCCCAGTCAGGGCATATGCCTGGTTGTGGGCCAGGTCCCCATTTGGGGGCCAGCAAGAGACAACTGACTGATGTATCTCTTGCACACTGATGTTTCCCTCTCTCCCTCCCTTACCCTCTGTCTAAAAGTAAATAAAATCTTTTAAAAAGATTCTTTAAAAGCAAGCACTTGATAAAAGTTCAACACAAATTAATGATAAGAACATAATTTTCTTGATCTGAGAAAGGTTCCCTATAAACACAAAGTAAACAGCCTGAATGAGAAAGATTATTAGCAATTCTTTTAAAATTGAAAATGAGGAAAGTTGCCTGTTATGTAAAATGGTATTCAGTGGTCCTAGCAATGAAATAATAAAAAGAAATTAAAGTTGTTAGGTTTAGAAGAGATGCAATAAAGCTCTCATAATTGTACACGATATGACTGATCTACATTAAAAACCCCAACGAATCTACAGGCGGAAAGGACAGTTCGGTAAAGCAGCAGAATCAGGACGCACGGCGACGGCTTCTACACACCAATAAGAAATGCCACGGAAAGAAGACAGCGTCACAGCAGCATCAGAGAACAGCAAGATTCTAGGGCGAAATTTTATAAAGTATACATAGGTTTTCTTCAGGGAAAGTTATGAAAGGGTCCTGAAAGAGTGAAAGACCTAAAAAAAAGACATATATTTGTGGACAAAAGGAATTATTAATTATGTCAATTCTCTCAAAAACTGATCTAACAGATCCAGTGTGATTCCCATGAAAATCTCAGTAGCATCAAACAATTTATTCCAAGCAGGCGAGAGTGATTTAGCAGAAAAATCCATTCCCAGAACCTGTGAAATTCTCAGAACTAAGATAATCTTTGGCTAGTCTCTACAGACGCTAAAAAGTTACTGACGCCCTGGCTGGCACAGCTGAGTGGATTGAGTGCAGGCTGCAAACCAAAGCATCGCAGGTTTGATTCCCAGTCAGGGCACATGCCTGGGTTGCAGGCCATGGCCCCCAGCAACCGCACATTGATGTTTCTCTCTCTCTCTCTCCCTCCCTTCCCTCTCTAAAAATAAATAAATAAAATCTTAAAAAAAAAAGTTACTGACAACTCAATGATCTATTCCTGTTTAAAATATACTCAATACAAGAGGAATGAAGGGTAGTTCCTTAACATGATAAATTAGAATGGGCAGGAATTTATGAAATCGTGTATTAATATCTGCCATGTCGGACTTTTGAAAGGATAAGATGTTTGTATACAGAAAGTCAGCCAATGTCACTCTAATAAATTCAATAAAAATAAGTAAATAAATAAAAAGAGAAAATAGCTCTGGCTGGTGTGGCTCAGTGGATTAAGTGCTGGCCCACACAGACCAAAAGGTTGCTGGTTTGATTCCCCACCAGGGCACATGCCTGGGTTGTGGGCCAGGTCGTGCAAAAGGCAACCCAATTGATGTTTCTCCTGCATATTGATGTTTCTCTCTCTCTTTATCCCTCCCTCCCCTCTCTCAAAAAATAAAAATAAATAAGTAAATTTAAAAAATAGAAATATCTAATTAACTTGGATATTTCTAATTAGAAATCTAATTAAAAACGGCATTAAAAAAATAGAAAGGTCATCAATGAGGTCTATGGCAAGAACTCAATACACAGCAGCCGCAGGCACATACCGTTTCATGATAAAAGACACAGGAATACTCTTTTTCTAACAACAAACGGGAGCTCTGATGGCTCTGTGAGAAAGGCCAGGGTCCTCACCTTCCAGCCAAGGGCATGCAGCCCCACCACAGCCCCGTAGTGAGAGCAGAGAGGCCGCACGGGGTCTGCCAGGACCTTCTGAAGGGAGAGCAGGATCTGCTGATACAGCCCACTCACAAGGTCGCCGTGCGTCCTGTGGGAGCAACATGCAGTCAGAGGGGACGAGGCGCAGCGCTGCCCGGTGTGATTCAAGTCACAGCACAGAGGAAACAGCACTTGTCCGGCACTCCGGGCTAAGCGAACAAGGTGGCTAGGGGTGACCCACCTGGGACCAAAGCCTTGGCGTACCTGTCACCCATTTGGAGAATCCCAGTGTGCCCAGGGTGCTGACTAGGAAGCTTTCATTGTAGAGTTGCAAAGCCTGCATGTAACCCCACCTCCCTACTCCAACCAGCTCGGCTCTGCAGCTGCCCCACCCCTCATGCAGCTCTCGGCCCACCAACTACCAGAAGATGTGGCTGAGAAGGAGGGCTGCCCCATCTCGCAGAGTCCAGTGGTCATTCAGGGGGTTGATGGAAGCCGCCAGTGGCTCCAGGACGCAGTAGAGGACGCTGCCCACCAAGGAGCGGACATAGGGCCCCAGGCAGAGGTGTGGGTTCCGAACCAGGCTCCGTGCCACTTGCAAGAGGCGGTGCAGCTGCTCCAAATCGTGGCTCACAGATTTCACCTGTTGGTAGGAGAGGGCTGCTCAGGGGAACGTGAGGGTGCACAGCAGCCTGCCGCTCTGATGGCACCTGCCGTAAGCCCTGCGTGCTGCTGGGGCAGCGCCTCCTCCCAAAACGTTCTCCCCTGCCCCAGCCTGCTCACTCACCCCACTGACCACATAAACAAAGTAAGGCAGGAGCGCTGCGATCTTGGAGTTGGTCTGCAGGTCCTGGAGAGCAATCTGAAAAGGAAGGGGCCAGACTGCGCTGTAGCCACCAGCCCCAGGTAGAAAGCAACCTTTTTTTTTTAAAGGTCAGTTTGGCACATATATACTAAAGTTTTAAATGTTTATACTGGGGCCCTGGCTGGTGTGGCTCAGTGGATTGAGCACCAGCCTGCGAACCAAAGGGTCGCTGGTTTGATTCCCAGTCCGGGCACACGCCTGGGTTGCAGGTCAGGTCCCCAGTAGGGGACATGTGAGAGGCAACCACACACTGATGTTTGTCTCCCTTCTCCCTCCCCTCCCCTCTCTTTAAAAATAAGTAAAACGTTTTTGTTTTTTTTTAATTTTTTTAAGATTTTATTTATTTATTTTTAGAGAGAGAAGGGAGGGAGAGAGAGAGAGAGAAACATCAATGTGTGGTTGCTGGAAGACATGGCCTGCAACCTAGGCATGTGCCCTGACTGGGAATCGAACCTGCGATACCTGGTTCGCAGCCCGCGCTCAATCCACTGAGCTACACCAGCCAGGGCAAACGTTTTTTTTTATAAAAACTGGTTTTTATTTTTTTAAAAATATCCCTAAAACAGAGGCCACATGGTTGAGCAGACCACCCAACGATCCCTCATCTGAACTGGACAGGACTGACCAGCAGGGCCTGTGCAGTCCCAGAGGCTAACGCAGCAGGGGCTGGTATGACGCCTGGGGACGAAGGACCGGAGAGCAGACCTGGCCAGCGGTGTTGGTGCCACACTTAGCCCCAGGTCGACAGACACTCCAAGAGCAGTCTCTGGACTTAAGGAGTGGGGAGACCAATCACTTGAGCCCCCACAGGGCCCTGCTGAGCTGCCGCTTCCCCTGAGGGAGGATCTCCCAGAGCAGGAAGGGGGTCAGTCCTTCCGGAGGACCCGTCTCAGAGCGCCACACTCCCCAAGCAGAGCAGCTCCTACACACGTCCGTCAGTGTGGAGGAGACAGGACGCAGGTATCTGAAAGAATTTCATGAGAACGCCAGAGTGGCACTGCGTGTCCCAAATCGGGGTGCACCTGCTCACCTTCATCAGCTGTGGATCGTCCCCCAGTACAGCCCGAGTCACTTGCTGGTAGTACTTGAGAAGGTCATCAGTCAGTGAAGACACAGCACTGGGCACTGCAAGACGGTGGGCAGGAGGCAGTCAGGGTGGAGAGCCCAGGCCTCTCTCGGCACCCCTTGCCTGCCCGCCCCCCGCAACCACCATCCCCACAGCAACCCCCCTCAGCCGGAGCCTGTTCAGACAGGACTCCCAGAGCACAGAGCCTCGGCCAGC
Source organism: Tonatia bakeri (assembly GCA_004024845.1). Classification (NCBI taxonomy): domain Eukaryota; kingdom Metazoa; phylum Chordata; class Mammalia; order Chiroptera; family Phyllostomidae; genus Tonatia; species Tonatia bakeri. The sequence goes on from PVIA01006452.1 coordinate 41,786, forward strand.
CACTCTCGCAGCCTGACCTCACAGGCCCTCCACGCCTCTGTGCCCTATACTCGGCCTCCCACCCGTCCTCTGCCAGGCCGATTCCTGCCCACTCCTTAAGCCCCAACTCTGCGCAGCAGACTCTGGAAGTGAGCACGGCCCCTCTGGGACCCCAGCATGCTGCCCAGACTTGCATGCTAGCACCCAACACGCAGCTTCGTGATTGGTTACCAGTCAGTGCTCCCATCTCTAGCTCTGAGCCCTCTGGAGAGACCAGTGCCCGCTCAGAACAGGGTGTCTATAAGTACTTGTCAGATAAAGACTCAGGGGTATAGGGGCACCAGCCACACCTCGTAAGGGAAGAAGGTTCAACCAGAGGGCCCGTTCCCCACAGGAGGCCTTACCTGATCCTTGAGGTGCCAGGTTCCCTTTGCCATCCAGGTAGGAGACGTGGACTAGAACCAGAGCAGAAAGATGGCTCAGCCTGCGGCTTTGCCCCTCACCATACCATCCACCCCTCTGAGCTGTGCCTGTCCACCCGCCAGCCCATCCCCACTCCTCTGATAACCCAGCTCTCATCCCCAGCCCACAAGAGACCCCAGCATTCACCTCTCACCGCCGTCTCGGCGCAGCCTTTGGGGATGTTGGTGGCCAGGGCCAGCTCCACCAGATTCACCTCTCGGTCTTCGGGGAAATAGAGCTCACCCTCCCTGGCGGGGCGCAGAGGCAGCACCTCCTGGGACCCGTAGCCACACACAGCCTGCGCACAGAGAGAACCGGAGAGCAGGCTGAACCCAGGGAGGAAAGAGGCGCTCTCCCAACCAGGGCAGAGAGCCTCGTTTGAGGGGAGTGCAGAAACGCTGAGAAAAGGGGGGAGGCCTGCGGCTTCAGGCCCACCTCTGGGAACCTGGCCCAAGCCACCAGCACTCACAGGGTCGAGAGGCAGAATGTGGTTCCTCCTCCCCCATCAGGCCTCTGAGTCCCACCCCCAGGCCACTGGTCCTGTTCCTCACACTCACCCAACTTTGGAAACACCACTCTCTTCTGAACGTGACCTTCCCCCGACTCCCTGGCCCAGAACAACTGTGCAGGGCATCCTAACACCCGCACCGTGCTCAGACTCCTCCCTCACCCGGGATGCCCTCTCTTTTCCTCCCGGCTCCGTCTAACCCGAGCTTCCCTTGAAAGGCCAGCTCAAGTCCCATCTCTTCCGAAGCCTTCCCAAACTCTTGGCCCCTGTGGCCTCCTGTCCCTCTGTTCTCAACCCACAGACCAGAGGGGCCTGAGCTGGCCCCTCTCCTGCAGTTGCTCTGAGCTTTCCTCCCGTGTGTACTTGGTCTCCACGTCTCTCGGCGCTGCCAGCCCTGAGCGTGGCACACAGGCATGCTCGTGCCAGCTGAGCCTGCTCAGCCTGCGCCCCACTCACCTCCACACTGCTCCACCTGAGGGCCCTGTTGAAGTCCTCCACGGTCAGCTTCCGTCGTTTGGTGTGTTTCATGAACTGAGAGCTGTTCTGGGAGGGGAGGGCAGAGTCAGAGGACAGCAAGCAGGGCGTGCGGGGCCCCGGGTGCAGAGAGGCAGCCTGGGGAGGAGGCAAGCCCAGACTGCAGCTCGGCTCTTCTGCAGACAACACCCAAGGTCACGGTCCCTCTCTGGCCCTCAGTCTCTCATGTGCAGGATGTGGCTATGGACCTGCCTGGATGCCCAGCAGGGCTGCTGTGGGGAGCACACCAGCAGACACCCAGCAGGTGCTGTCTCCAGGAAGGGGAGCCCTGGGAAGGGCAGGACAGCCCCCACGGTATTCCCTCAAAGCACAGAGCAGGTGCCCGACCTGTTTGGTGAGTAAACTCCCGTGGGAGGGGGTTGCCAAGGAGAGCTGGGGGTACCGGGCGTGGGGGTGCGTACCTGGGTGGCCTCCCGGAGACGGTAACACACATCCTCTGCGAGCAGAGCCGCCACCTCGTCACTCAGCTCCAGACCTGTGCTCTCTGCCATGAGCCGGACCGACTCCCGAGGGATCTCCACGAACCGCCGCTCTTCCCGCTCTGCCATGGCCCCGCTGGGGCTGTGAATGGGGAGGGAGGTCTGAAGACATGGCCCCGGTGGGGCTGCGGGTGGGGAGGGGAGGTCTGAAATCCCCCGCAGCCCAGGAGCCTGACTCAGGGCCTTCGGGACCAGTCTGGCGGCTCCCGCTCCAGAACCCCCAACAGAGCCGCCGTGAAGGCTCTGAGCGTCCAGGTGAGGAAACTGTGAGACTCGGGGCAACAGACTTGAACTGGGCCAGGGGGCAGACAACAGTGACACCTGAGAACATGCCCGGCCTTGGGATCCACAGAACGGGGTCCCAGCCCTGTCCCACCACTTCCTACTCAAGGTTGGCTGAAACCTTCATCAGTCTGAGCAACTGGCGTCCTAAACTGTGAGTCAGGGCAAGAACCCTGCCCTCCCGAACTCACAGGGCTGAGCACAGACTGAGACGGTGTATGAGACAGTCAGGGGCCAACAGGCCATGCGAATGGAAGACGTTACCGCCCTTCACCGTGAACAAAAGCTTCATGCCTTCTTCCTTCTGGTTCTTGCTACAACCACCATCTACTAAATCCTGATGAAAAATCTGCTTTACCTGGCACTCCCTTGCTCAAAAACCTTCACTACTTCCCCACTGATGATAAAAGGTCAGCCCAAACTCCCCAGCATGACACTCCGTTTGGTCGCAAGTCCCCAGAGCTGTTCACACTGATCGCTCCTCCCACTAAGTCAGGCCCTAGCCTCCAGGCCTGCCTAAACCCCGCCCCCGTGCTCAGGCTGGTCTGCTGCCCCTCCACTCCCAGGCCCCCACACCCTGCCCTTTGCTAGGACAAGCCGGGTCTCTCCTTTGAGGTCTGCCCGACCCATCTGCCATCTGGGACAGTCATAGCTGGGTTTCTGCCTGTGTCTGGTCTTCCCCAGTCTGGCTGCACGGCCTAAAAGTAGGAACCTGCTCCTCGGTTTACAGGACATGGCAGAATAAGAACCTAACAGAAATCGTGACCGTGACTGACACCAACACCACGTAACACAGTTGGAAGGTAGGTCCCCTGGGGCTAACGCGAGGCATTGGCCCCATGGGCAGCAAGGCTAAGCCCCACCATAACGTAGGCAGGCCCTGCCCCACTGCTTCTCTCCGGCAGGACTCACGGGGTCACCAGGACCTCCAGGTTCCTAAGCCCAGTGGGTGCCCTGCCGGCCTCCCTGCAGCCTTTCTCCCCATGGGTCCCCACTGCCCTGCGAAGAAATTAAGGACAAACCATGGCTCCAAGGCCCTGCACGGGCGCCCATTTCTGCTGCACCTCTTCCCACTCATCTCGTGTTCTGCGTTCCTGCCCGTGGCCTCTTTTCATTTCCTCAAAACACCTTATTTTTGGATGGCTGTACATTCTGTTTCCTCTACTTGAAATGCTCCCCTGCACCCCAATCCCTTGGTCTATTGAACGCCGACGTGCTTCCGCAGACATCAGTGCAAACGTCACTGGCTCAGGGAGGTCTCCTCAGACCCCCATGATGTCCCAGTGCTTTGTCTTCAAAGCAGTTATCAGTTTGTAATTATATGTTTGTGTCACTTTTTAAAAAAGATTTTATGTTTAGAAAGAGAGGAAGGAGAGAGAGAAGGGGGAAGAGAAACATAGACGTGCCAGAGAAACATCAATCCGTTGCCTCTCACGCCCCCCACCCAGGCGTGTGCCCTGACCCGGGAATGGAACCCGCGGCCCTTCAGTGTGCGGGATGACCCACTAGGGCAGTGTAACTCTGATTAACGCCCACCTCCCCACTAGACTGTCAGCTCCAAGCCGGCAAGGATCAGGCCTGTTTGCTCACCTGTGCATCCCTGGCAGTGTCAGCCACAGTGTCAACACATCACACGCCCTCAAGAAACACTTGCTGAAAAAATGAATAAAGAAAAGCTATTTTCCCAAGCACATGCCATGCCTGAGGCACTGACCTAAGAGCGTACACCACATTTTACCCTCGTTAACAAAGAGATGGGTATTATGTAAGCATTGTGTCTGTTTCACAGCCAAGGAAATATATCTCCGAGAGGGAAAATGTTAAAATGACTTGTCCAAGATCATCCAGTGATCAAATGAGGAGCAGGGACTCGAACCCTTGTTCTTAACCGTCAGGAGTGGCGGGCTGTGTGGGGAACAAGGCCTGAATTCCCAGTGCGAAGTATCTGGCGCTGGGAGGCTCGCCAGTGCATAACTGTTAAGTCTCTGTCTCCCCATCTGTGAAATGGGAGCACGGGTCCTGCGCCGCGAAGGCGTGAAAGGCGTTTCCCTATTTTGCGCCCACATTAAGACCCACAAAGTCCGGCCTCGGACCAAGATCTCCCACTCCTCAACCTCCCCTCGGCATCCTCGGTCACTAGCCACATTGGTAAGGAAGCGTGGGAACTGACCTCTACCAGCCGCGGGGCTGCGCATCCTCCCACCCAGCTTCACTCATCCTCGGTCCTTGGTGGTGGGGTGCAGGAGGTCAAGGGTTACCGAACTTGGGTCACGTGGTCAGCGAAGGGGGTGGGCACCCAGCGCTGCGGGTTCTAAGGCGGGTCGGAGTGCACCGGCCGCAGCACAACGGGGAGTCCTTGGGCCTGCTCACCTGAAGGCTCCGGCAGGCGAAGGTGGATGCCGAGACAGCGGCGACAGCAGCAGCTGCGGCTCCCTCTCACCCGGTTCACACTAATTCCCTCTCTCAGCCCTCAGCCGCCGCACTCCACGAGCACATCCAATCGGCGAGCACCTTGCGAAGTTCCCGCCCCCCAGGGGACTCCCAACCATGCGATTGGCCACTGTGAAGGCGCTGTGGAAGATCCAGGCGCCTGGGGATCACGTGATCCTAAAGAGTCGTCGTTCTTAAAGCAACAGCTCTTGGGAGTTCGGGGAGTAGGAGTGTATGGTTTGGTGTATGTTTTAGTAACCGTGTTCTCAAGGAAGGAGTCCCCATTCCCATGGTCTTGTCTGCACCTTAGTTTCCGAGCACTTGTATTTATGCAACTGTAGCAAAACTTTAGACTTTAGTGTGTGGCTTAGTTTTCCTGCCCGCTTAGTGGAGCTCAATTTACCTCTCCCATATCACCTGCCACTTACCCTTCCCAAAGAATGGATGAGGCTCCTGGTAGGTATTCTCTGGGGCAGAAGGGTCTTCGGACTTGATCAAACCCACATGCAAGCTCCAGACTCCAGGGCTTTGCTCATCCGGATACCCTACCTTGTATCTCTGTCCAATAAGCCAAATATAAACTCGCACCTATCTCGCAGACTTTGGTGGTTTTACACGCACACATTTCCCCAAATTTGGGCAATTCTCAATTCAGAAACAAGTGGTCTTATTAAATAAAGGATGATATTTGGAGTCAGACCAAGCCGGGTTCAAATTCTAACACCGCTTTTGGGCAAATTACCTAACCACGTTTCCCTCCCCCATCTACAAGCTGGTTAATAATGCCCATCAGTTACTGCAGACTGAGATGCCTGTGAAAGCACTTTGCAGGGTTGGTGGTTGAACTTTCATTCATGCATCATGAGGCAGACAGTAAATTAATTCCTTTATGCTCATCCAAGGTGGGATAGTTTGCACGGGCCATTCTTTATAGAATGGAGCTTTCTGCAGGGGAGTGGGCATGGATGCAATAACCTCACTCTTCTTCCTTCTCAGGGCAGATGCTGCTGCCTCTAGAAAAGATCCTCTGAGACCAGAGTTGGGAAAGCCAGATGGAGATGATTGGAGTTGCCATGGTAACACAACCCAAAGAGCCTGTGACCCTGCTGAGTATTTTCCAATCACATTCAGAATGGCGTTTGGTAGCTTTAGTATCATGCTTGAACACCGGGTGTCTGTGTGCCTCTGCACGAGGGGAAGGGCTGAGGTCCTGGGTCGAAGATCAGCTCAGTGGAATATGGGCTGCTGGTAGATCTCCTTGCTAAAGTGTCATTGATACGGACGGCCTTTGGCAACCTTAGAGGCCCAAGACAATCAAAGGAGTACCAAGAGGCCTGTGGGTTGTGAAACTATCCGAACTGTCTGGGGCTCATTTGCCCCCAACCTGAGTGGAGGCAGGGGCCAGAGAAAAACAGTAGTTACAGGAAGGATGGCCACAAATGGGAGGAAGGTGGCCCCCACTCACTTTCCAGCCACCCAGTGTCTGATGGGAGCTATGATGACTTTAGTCAGATGGACAGGTAAATAAATAACAATCAAAGCCCCACTACTCACTAGCTATATGACCTTAGCCATGTTAGTTCACTTCCCTGACCTGTCTGCATCAACCACAAAGTGGGACAACGGAACCTATTTCATGGCTTGTAAAAATTGGGTGATGTGTGCGATGATCTATGAAGGATTCAGCATGCTGGCCGGCAGACACTCCTGTTACCACTGACCTGTGATCTAAGACCTCTTTGACTGCCCAGTATCAAACCATAAAGGATCAGAAGGGTCCTAGAGACCGTCTCCAGGCCAGGCCCCACCCCAGGCCCCCCCCCCCCCGACATGGGGCCAGCCTTCTTGGTGGGGGCCATACTCCATGTCCTAGCAGCACCCATCTGCTCATGTGCCATGAGCTGCTTCTCTGTCCGTCAGTCTCTCACTTCTAGGCCTGACATTACTGCCAGGTTAACCCTGACACAACTTATGGTTGGGTGGACCCATCTGCAAACTGGGGAAGAATTTTATTCTCAGTGAGACACAGGATATCTAGGGTCTAGAGAAAATCCCTGCAACCTGTGTAACCAACTCACAGTATGTGGTACCACAGCTTTAACAGTTTCCACTAGCAAATTCATTCCAAAAACAGCACAGTAACTTTCCTGGCTCTTAACAAACTTGGAAAGCGGACACAGTGCTGAGAGGTGGGGGTATAAAAATGAAGGGGAAGCATGTGAATCTACAATTATCTCAACAAAATAATTGAAACTTTAATAATTAAAAAACGAAAAGGGAGACAGTAACAAAAGACTGTTTCCTGACCCACCCCAGAGGTGCGACTGGGACAGCTTCTAGGGTCCAGCAGTTGAGAAGGCAAGGTAAACAGAACCACATTCTCACTGTGTCCCGGGCCCTGTTCTAGATGCTTCCTATCAGGGTCTCTGGAACTTGGCACAACTCACACCGGAGGCCAAATAATTCTTTACTGTGGAGGACTGCACTGTACACCATGTGATGTGCTGCAGCATCCTTGGCCTATACCCACTAGAAGGCAGCAACACCCCATCCCACTTGCTACATCCAAAAATGTCACCACCAGACATCCCCTGGGGGCCAAAATCACTTTGGATGATCGCCATTGCTTTATAGGCATTGTCTAATAGTAATTATGATCCAGTTGAATGCCTGTCGTGGACCAGGCTCTGTGTCAGCCACTTGCATTATACTAAGTCCTCACTGAATGCCGTTGGTAGGTTCTGCGACTTTAAGTAAAATGACATATAAGGAAACCAATGCTAGGACACACTGATATCAAAGTAAGTTGCTAAGGAATCTCATCAATGTTATAATGAAACAATGCTGAACAGAACAATGTTGAAAGAAACAACGTTACTCAAGGACCTGCTGTATGATCTCTGCCGGTAGCAGCAACCACCCAAAGAGGCTGGTGTGCCCATTTTACAATGAAAAAACCTAAGCCACCTGGCTGAGACCAAAGCCAGTTGTTCTGTGTCAATGCAAATACCAGGCTTTCTACTGCACAGTCTGCTCCCCAAGCAAGTCAAGGAAAGCTGCAAATGGAAAGAAAGGACCGACCGAGATCTGCCAGGTCAGGCAGTGAGCGGGCAGGCTGGGAAAACAGCAGACAAACAGCACTGCGAAGGCAGAGTGTGAGGGAGGGTAGTGTGTTTAATTCTGTAGTCATTTCACTATTTTTCTAGTGTTCCCCTAAGATCATGAGCCATTTCACACCTTCGGTTGAGTTTAGTACAGTGATTGCTCAGCACAGAAAGGGCCTCTGTCGTTTATGTACCCACCCTAGGAAGGGCAGTGTTGGGACCCCGCAGCCTGTGTTGTTACTATCCTCTCGTTCACCTCTCCCCAGCAGTACTCTTGGTTACTTTTAAGGATGAGGGAAGGGAAAATACTAGAAAACTAGACTGGCACTCGGAGTGGTTCTAATGATAGTATCATTTGCTGGAAGCCAAAGACACAACATCAGTGCCTTCTCGTCAACGAGGTCGACCTCAGACCTCGGCATAAGGGTCAGTCAGATCCTCGGGGGGGCAGAGGCATCAGACCAAGCAAAGAGGGTCTAGCGAGCAGCTGCACCCCAGCCTTTTGAAAAAGAGCTGTTCTTACCAAAGAAAGAGGATAACACTTCCATGAGAACCAAGGGCTTTTTATGGTTAGAACACGCAGTCAAAGTCTGCAAGTGGCAGCTGCACTACAAGAAGAGCTGGATGCCTTCTGGGACAAGGAACCTTCCTTGCTCCCCCACAGCAGCCAGACTGGGCTTCTGGACAACATGGGAAGTGCGACAATCACACCTCCTGGACAAGGACCAGACAAGGTAGGAGGCCCTGGTGTTCAGCTCACGAGCCCTAGGAGAAGAGGAAACGCATGGGAGTTACACCCGGAGCTCGGAGCAGCCGAAACGGTGCACTTCCCACCCCAAAGGGCACGTGTCCTGGATCTTCCAAGCAGATGGCACGACAGTTTTCTTCAAGGGTGACTCAAGCATTAAATCCCATCTCCACCCCTGGACCCACACACCCGTTCCCCAGGCAACCGCCCTGGCGTGCAGTCAGGCACTCACCCAAGTAATCATCCATCAGGGAGCCAATAGCAAACTGTAGGAGGGAAGGTAAAAAGGAAGTGAAGCCTAGGCCAGCCCACAGCCACCCCTAACCTTCCCAGGCCCCGGCCCCCTGCCCACCCATTCCCTCCTCACGGCAGAGCAGCGCAAAAACCCCACGATGTCGAGGTGGCAAGAAGCCGATAGCTCCGGGCTTTGCCTGGTACTGGGAGGGAGGCAAGCAAAAGACTCACGATGTCATTCTTATCCACGCGGGTCCCCACAATCTTCAAGCGGATCTCATCATCCTGCTGAATCACAATGTCCTGGAGGAGAAGGGAACAGTATCTCAGACGCCCCCCAGCCAGTACTCCCCCTCAGAGTGGCTCAGTCCCTCCTTTCTCCCACCGACTTCTCCCTACCCACTCGCCTCATCCATCGTCTTGTAACACGGCGGGTTGGAGTTAGGGTCAAACTCCATCTCTGATGGGATGGACTGAAAAGGAAGTGGTACAGGGTCAGCACTTTAAGTGGACGCTCCAGTAGGTGGTCACGAACCCGTGTCTCTCCTTTGCCCCACTGAGCGTGCCCACACTTACGTGTCGAGAGATAAAGCAGGACATAGGTCCGATCTCTGTGAACAGTCCAACCTAGAAGGAAAACAAGGGATCCTGGCTTTTTCTCTTGCCTCCAGAAGCCTTCTAAGCTTCCCATGTTTACCTAATTCCCAATCAATTCTCCATGTTTTGAAAATAATCAGAATTGTAGCATTTGTTCTCATCTCTCTTTTTTTTCAAGGCTTCATTTTAAGTTAAGCAGCTCTAGTACAGTAGTGAGGAGCTAAGGCCTGGAACTTGTCTGTCCAGGGCCCGGACACTTGCTTGGTCACATGGCCTTGGCCACTAGACTTCAATTCTCTAAGCTTGAGCTTCTACAAAAAGAGATAAAAGCACCACCTCCCAGAGTCACTGTGAGGCTTTTCACATTACCTGGCCCATAGTAACTACTCAGCTGGTGGAGGCTACTATTATTATGAGTATTAATATTAACTTATATGCCCCTGACAGAGGTAGGGTGAGGCCATACCATCTGACAGGTGAGAACTCTGAAGCACAAGGAGGTGGCTTGGCCAAGGACACACCATTAGCAAATGAAGCTGGGACCCACACCATGTCTTCTGAGGGACCAGCCCATTGCCTCCCCTGTGTTTGGTCTCACCTTGTTGACTTGAGTGACAACAGCATCCACGACTTCCCCTTTAAAGGGCCGGAAAACAATGGCCTTGTACTTAACTGGATAAAGGACAAAGCCTCGGCCGGGCTGGATCACACCAGCACCAATATTGTCGATGGTGGTGACAGCAATTACAAAGCCATACCTGCGAGGAGGATGACAAAGAGAAAGGCACCGTGTGTGCAAAGAGCCTCTAGACCTTCTGCAACAACATTCAGTGAGCCTGGGGGTAGGGGGAACGGCACAAACAGGAAGTAAATGGTACTCTTGTTCCCAGAAAACTTAATGGCCAGGAAAAAAGACACGACACTGATCAGCGTCTGTCACGCCAAACACTGCTCTCATAATTTCACAATAAATGTCCAAGAACGCTGCAGTCCTTGAGCCAAGAGACCCTCAGAATCACGTGGGATGTATTAAAATGCAGATTCCCAGGCATGTTCCCAGAGAGTCAAGATTATGTAGTGATAGTACATGTGCTGCCGAAGCAAGCAAGAGATTATGTAGTCATAGGATGAGGCTCAGGAACCTGCATGTTCAAGAAACACCCCAGATTATCCTAATGATGGAGGGCAAGTACTCCACAGCCCTCTGCTCATCCCAGCTCATGCATGTCACCATTTGCAAGTCCGCTCCGTGCAGAGCTCAGAGATGGGCCACCGCAGGTCCCTGGGCATGGGGGATGGAGAAAACCAGCAGAATCACAGACGGAGAGCAGACGCCCGCAGAGTGATCAGACGGTGAGGCCCACAAGGGCTGGCCTCATTCTCTCTCTCACTGCGTCGTTCCCAGCGACCGACACAGGAGCGAACACACAACTGGAGCTTTGGAAACATTTGCGGAGTAAATGATAACCAATCTCAGCTGATGGAACAAAGTCTTGTGATTCAGCTTTGCAGAGGGCGCCATGGGAACCCAGAGCAAGAAGCAACGGATTGCATGGGGCGCCTAGGAGTGTGTGAGAGGGATCCCCAGAATAGGTGTCAGGACTTTGCATAATGAGTAGGAGTTGGGGAGGGGCTGCAACATAGGGTGCCGTATGCTTATCGAATGCTTATCATTGATCAGGCGGCACAGACTGCCGCACTCACTTGCCGGTGCAGGTCCCCTCCACCTCGGTGAACAGCTTCTGCTTCACCGTGTTGAGCAGGTTGGGGCCGAAGTAGCGCGGGTGCAGCAGGATCTCGTGCTCCAGGGAGATCTGCGAAGAAAGTGGAATGGAGACCAGGCGAGGCACTGCAGGAAGCGGCCCCTGGTCCAGGCGCCCCACCTCTCTTCTCCTCTTGACCCTGCCCTCCACCACCCGGTGCCCTGCTCACGTGGTAGAACATCTTCTCAAACGAGTTAGTAAAGCAGCTACATCCACACCTCCCCCGGCAGCGACGCCTCCCGCGCAACCGGAAACACACGCTGCCGCCCCAACCCAGCTTCCGGATGGGACCTCGCTGTCGTAGGCGGGGACTCCGTGAGGCCCCGCCCATCCCCGCAGACCCGCAGTCTAACAGCCGGCTCTCTTAAATTAACCGTGCCCAGATTAGATGCTCAATAAGTACTTTTTTAAAAAAATATTTTATTTATTTATTTTTAGAGAGGGGAGGGAGGGAGAGAGAGAGAAACATCAATGTGCGGTTGCTGGGGGCCGTGGCCTGCAACCCAGGCATGTGCCCTGACTGGGAATCGAACCTGCGATGCCTAGTTTGCAGCCTGCGCTCAATCCACTGAGCTATGCCAGCCAGGGCTCAATAAGTACTTTTAAACGGAATCGATGAAAGGTGGCATAAATAACGCGCTTTAGCAGAGTGCATTCATGTAAACCTCCAGGTAGATTGTATCAGAATTCAGTTAAATTGCAGGACCCCCAGATGGTGTATGAAAATTGTTTGGATGTGTGTGCGGGGGAGCGGGGGAAAACATTGTAATTGGAGTCAAAACCATTAGTAATAAATACCTGAAGCTAATCACTCCCTAATTATATAATTGTATGGGTAGGTATAAACGTTCCATTGCCGTGATATCCTCTCCATCACTTGGTATTTTCAACAGGGTTTTCTTGTTGATTTTGTTTAGCCGTTTTAATACCTGTGTAGTAGTCTCTCATTATGGTTTTAATTTTCATTTCCTCAATGACTAATGATGTTGAACACCTTACCTTTTCATGTGCATATTTGCCAAGAGTGATCTTTTCAAAACTCAAGTCACACCATGTCACTCCCTACTTTAGAATCCAGTGGCTTCCCTAGGCACTAGAATGAAATCGTCACCATGGCCCACCAGGCGGAGGCCAGATCCAGCCAACTCCATTTTCTGCCTCTCTCCGTCTTGCTTTCTCCATTCTGGTCACATTGGCCTCCTCTCCCAGCTCAGGACCCATGCTGTTGCTGTTTCCCCTGCTTCAAATGCTCTAAGCTCTGATCTTCAACTGGTGGGGCTGGGGAGGGGGCGGGTACCCTTCTCATCCTTCAGACATAAGTTCAATATCGCCGCTGTCAATAGGGCTTCTATGACTGCCCTGGCTCAAGTAGCCCCATCCTAGTCATTCCTCTGTTTTGTTTTGTTTTTATTTTTATTTATTTATTTATTTTTTATCATTCCTCTGTTGTTTTGCCTTGTTTTATTTTCTTTCTCTTTGGAGTCATCTTATTCATTTATATATGTGTGTATTGCTTGTTTTCCCTCAAGAAAAGGGATTCTCATCTGCTGTGTTCCTCCATATCCACCATGCCTAGAACAATGCCTGGCACACAAGCAAGTGTTCAGCATCTATTTGCACCACTGAGTGAATCTCGGACACCTACAATAGCGCTGGGCAAATAATGGAGCTTAACAAGTGTGGACTGATTGAGCATCATTCTCATAGTGAATCTGTTATTATCTTTTTTGAGCTCCCCAGGCATGGGTTGGCCATGATAAACTCTCCCCGAGCCCTAATCCCTTTGCTCCCAGCCTCTCTCTAATAGGGATAAGAAAGGCTATTATGGAATTAGAGATTAAATCATTAGCACATTCTATAGCATTTAACAAATGCTAAATAAATGGTTGACATTTTTCTAATTTCTAAAAATACATAGACACATTGAAGCAAAGTTTTTTAACCTTTTTCCTTGGGGTAAAGTTCCTCCTATAAGTAAGAATGTCTTTGGTTTTAGCTTTAAATTTCATACATAGTTATTCATGTGCTATAATCTATGTATGCTAGTTTAATACCTCTATTTCCTAAATGAAAGCTTTTATACAAAAAAAGAGATCTGACTGAATGACACTTTAGAAAGATGTGTCCTGGTGTCCTGTAGCTCTGGGTGACCCAGCTTTGAGAGGCAAAGCCACCAAGTTGTGCCCTGCTGAGTGGTGCTCCTGGAGGTGAGACAAGCCTAAACCAGGGCATACTTGTTTTGTTAAGCTGTGGTGGCCTCTAGGGTGCACTGACCAGCGAGGGAATACCTTTTTCAGATTTGCACAGAGGTTAAAAGAACTGTAATTTTAAATATCTAGATCCAGCCCTGGCTGGTGTGGCTCAGTGGATAGAGCACCGGCCTGTAAAGGGTCGCTGGTTCCATTCCCAGTCAGGGCACATGCCTGGGTTGCAGGCCAGGTAGGTCCCCAGGAGGGGGTGCATGAGTGGCAACCACACATTGATGTTTCCCTCCCTCTCTTTCTCCCCTCCCCTCTTTCTAAAAATAAATAAATAAAATCTTAAAAAAAGCAAAAATAAAAGCAATCATATCAGGACACTTTCTTCCTTAAAACCCACTAATGATTTCCAATACACTAAGAATAAAATACAAACTCCTCACTGTGGCCAATAAATCCCATGCTCACCCACCAGTGTGAGGCCAGATTTTCTTCATGTAATCAAAACAATATCTCATAATGGCTTGAAAACAGAAGCTCACTGTCTTCTATTAAGCCCGACATTTGGAAAAATATAAAACAATGCCATTATTTTCACTACATTAAAAAAATAATTTTTCATAAAAAATAAAAATGTTACTTATATTAGTTTTAATTCCTATGCAATCAATATTGCATGGCTTGGAAGAACATCTTGAAGAGCTGGGGTCTCAAGCTGAGGCCAGTGTGGCCTGCATATCTCTAGTACAAGGATGGACGATGGATCAACTGCCCCTAATTCTGGTTAGGTTTGATTGGAAGGTTGGGCTGCAGACAAAGTGGAGGTGCTTAGTGCTTAGTGTAGTGGGTGAAGGGGTGAGTACTGGGTTACAGGCATTGAATTAATCCCCTGGTAACCCTGTCGACACATTGCTCTGGTCAGAGAAGAGGCAGGTTTCATTAACTCTCAATTTACTGCCCTTTTCTTCGATTGTCTAGGGACTCCCAAAGATTTCTTCGAAAGTATACATGCTCTTTATTCTCCCATCCTGGGGTATTCTAGGGCCTTGAGCCCGCTCCCTCCCTTCCCATCAGCTCCTGCTCAGTATGCTCCAGACAGAGGAGGGTACTGGAATCTCTTCATTGTAGGTTAACTACAGAGTTCAGGCTAGGGACTACGACAGCATTCACGCAGCTGCTAGTTCTCTGACACCACCATTACTGAGTCACGAGCCCGAACCGTCAGACAGAGGGGAACGAAGCAGTAACGAACACTAAAGAGGCAGTCACAGGTCGAGAGTGAGACAGGGACCAAGAGAGACCATTGCAGTTCAAAGAGGTGTTACTATTGCCCCCGGTTACGGCAGAGCAGGGTCTAAAAACAGGGGATCTTGAGTGCCACACGAACTTGTTGGCTCTTTCTTCCCGCCACCCTGAAGCTGACGCAATACAATATTCTGCGAAGTGGGGGGCCGCGCGCCGGCTCCTGAGCTCGTCGCGCTCCGGTCCCTAAAGCCGGGTCCCTGCTTCAGGTAGATGGACAAGCTCAGCCAATCCAGAGGGCTCTGAAGCAAAGAAGGAGGGACGAGGAATTAAAGTTTAAGACAGGAACGCCAACCAATCCAGCGCCTAGATGCCTGAGCGACGGACACCAGCACCCACTTGGAAACGCCGCTCACAGAGGGAGGGTGGTTAGTGGACGGTGAACCAATCCGTGACAAGAGAAGGCAAACTTGCTCTTGTTACATCTAAGAAGGTGGGAAGGGGCGGAGTTCGCCCAGTGGCTGCTCGGTGGTGGGTGAAGGATCAGCTCTCTCTTCTAGTTTCCACCCTAGGACTCCTTAACCCCTGGAATGCGAGAGAGAGAGGCTCAGGGAGTTCCCGGAGTGGGGCGTAGAGGTACCACCCGGGAAGGCCTGGGAACGAGATTCCTAGTTGGAGGAGCAGCTGGAAGCCACTGGGTGGGCTTCCAGGAAGCGGAGGCTGGTTAGGGGGCGGGACTTCCGGGGCGGAGTTATCGCTAGTTGGGCGGGGCCTGCTGCTAAGGTTAAGTATGGGGGCGGGGCTAAAGGAAACCACTGGGTGTGACCTAGGAGAAAAGGATAGTAATTTAAGCGAGCGTCTTGGGGTCAGGGCAGTGTTGTCAGGCGTTTGGGTATGGCCTGTCAGAGCTCAGGGCTGTCGTTAAGGTTTCTGGGGAGGTTACATGCCCTAACCCACTCTCCTTTCTTCCCAGGGAACCACTGGTGGGGATCTTTATAGGGGATTTCTCTCTGTGGGGTGCTATGGAGTTCCCCGAACACAGCCAGCAGCTGCTGCAGAGCCTTCGCGAACAGCGGTCCCAGGGTTTTCTTTGTGACTGCACCGTGATGGTGGGTAGCACCCAATTCTTGGCCCATCGGGCTGTGCTGGCCTCCTGCAGCCCATTCTTCCAGCTTTTCTACAAAGAGCGGGAGCTGGACAAGAGAGATCTGGTGTGCATCCACAACGAGATTGTCACAGCCCCGGCCTTTGGGCTGCTTCTGGACTTTATGTACGCTGGCCAGCTGGTCCTGAGAGGGGACACCCCTGTGGAAGACGTGCTGGCAGCAGCCAGCTACTTGCACATGAATGATATCGTCAAGGTGTGTAAGCGGCGGCTGCAGGCTCGGGCCCTGGCAGAGGCAGACAGTACCAAGAAGGAGGAGGAAACCAGCTCGCAGGCCCCTGGTTTGGAGTTTTTGTCCAACACTTCCCGTGGCCCTCAGCCTTCCTTGGCATCTGCTGAGACATCAGGCCACTGGGCCAAAGGGGAATGGAAAGCACCTGCAGCTCCCTCACCTACTGTACGTCCTCCAGATGAGCCACCAGTGCCTGGTGGGGCTGACACTACACAGCCTGGAGTGGAGGTTGACTCACTGCATCTGCGGGCACCCCCAACACCAGTGGCTGACGTCTCCCTTGCCAGCCCCAGTAGCTCCACAGAGAACATTCCTGCAAACTACTTCCCTTCTGGCCTCCCAGCAGTTTCAGTGGAGCCACTGGCTCCCCTTGATGTGGGTTCTGAGAGTCTGAGGCTAACGGAGCCAAGGGGCACTGGAGCACCATTGCAAGGCTTCTATCCCCCTGCTTCGGCTGCAGCCCCAGTCCCAGCCCCAGTTCCATCCCAGGCTCCAGCCCCAGCAGAAGCTGAACTGGTTCAGGTGAAAGTAGAAGCTATTGTGATTTCCGATGAGGAGCCGGATGTGTCAGAGGAACAGCCTCAGGGGCCTGAGGGACTGTTTCCGCCTGGAGGGGCAATGTATGGTGGACAGCCCCCCCAGCAAGAGGCTTTTGAGGAGCCAAGGGCGGCAGGATTGGAGGAGGTGGGGCCAAGTGACCACTTTCTACCCCCAGACTCTCACCTACCCTACCATTTGGTACCAGGTGCAGCTCAGTATCAGCGAGGATTGGTGACCTCACCACTACCTGCACCCCCAGCCCTGCATGAGCCACTTTATCTGCCTTCTGAGTATGAAGCAGCCCCAGGAAGCTTTGGTGTTTTTACTGAGGATGTTCCCACTTGCAAGACATGTGGGAAGACCTTCTCATGTTCTTATACACTACGGCGCCACGCCACAGTGCACACACGTGAGCGACCCTATGAGTGCCGGTACTGCTTGCGCAGCTACACGCAGTCAGGGGACCTGTACCGCCACATCCGCAAGGCTCACAATGAGGACCTAGCCAAACGCAGCAAACCAGATCCGGAGGCCGGCCCCCTCCTAGGAGTGCAGCCCCTCCCTGGCTCCCCTACAGCAGACAGACAGAACTCTGGTGGAGGGCCACCCAAAGATTTTGTACTTGGCCCCAAAAACTAACATGAGCTGATGCTAGGCCTGCTCTTGATATTGATGGGGCAGCACAGAAGGTTGGAAGTATCTCATTTCTCCTGTTTGATGACAGAATGGGTCTGCCCAGGCTGAAGGTTCCTCCTGCCCTTTTCTCTGCCCAGCCAGCTAGCAGGGCCTTGACAGGCAGAGCGTCTCAGTCAGCCCCTCTCCAAGGGCACTGGGAGTTTTCCTGGGGTGTAATCGATCTCACTCCGAGTTCTGGACCATAAAGCTAGCAGTGAAAGGATCTCACTGCACTGGTGTTGGCTGGTTTCTTCCCCAAACCTGCATGACTCCCGACTCTCATACCTGTCCTCCAGATCTTACGAGAATGTGTCATCTGTACTTGAGTAGGGGGTGGGGATCCGGTTGCTTATGAGGAAAGAAGTGAGAGAGGCAGAAGGCAATGCAGACTCTGCTTAGGAAAATATACAAATTAGAGGATCTTACACAATTATGGTTTGTTGTTGTAGTAAGCTCCTGTGTACTGGGCTGTATTAGGGACTTCATATGAATACTCATTTAATCCTCAACAACTTTAAGAGGTGTTGGCTCCCCTCTTTTTACCACCGACAAGAAAACTTGAAATTCAACAATCAAAGTTATCTTGTTCAAGGTCACAGAGCTAGGTAAGGGGCAAGCCAGAATTTGAACCATGGCTTGTGACTTAAAACACCATGTTCACGATTGCTGATTTAACACGTTATTGAAAATGGTTCATTGAGAACTACGAGTTGTTTTCTGTCCTTTCAACTGTTTGGCTTTGAGTCCTTGTCCCTTTCCCTCTGTTTTCCACGTAGAAAGACCCTTGGCTGGCTGTTTCCAAAACAGATACTGTATTGGCTTGAAATTTTTGCCTCCATGTCGTAAATGCGAATTGAGGTCTCTAAACATGAGAAACGGAGAGACAGCACTAAGCCCTGCGGTGGCAGGTTCATGGGGGGGGGGGGGGCGAGGGCCTTTCGTGTGAAAATGATGGGTGCTTGGGAAACCTAACCCAAGGAACTCCAGATGAGAGACTCGTCCTTTGAAAGTGTGATGACAGCCATGAGAGGTGGGATTACTGACCTGCAGTCACACAGGCGACTGCTGACAGTAGAGGCCGCAAAGAAACGGGAGTTTGGGGTGTTGAAGTGAGATGGGGAAGAGTTCTAGGCATGTAGGAGAAGGGTCGGCCCCCGTCTGAGGAAGACTGCTGCTGTGGGGGGCGTCTAGAGGCTGCCTACAAACCCTTCCCTCTGGCATAGGAGGAACTGAGTCTGAAAAAAGCAGGGAGGAACATTTAGAAAAAAGTGAAAATGTGAGTAACTCCTGAATTTTTCTCTCTTTTTAAATGATTTTATTTACTTACTTTTTAGAAAGAGGGTAAGGGAGAGAGGGAGGAAGAAAGGGAGAAAAATATCAATTGGTTGCCTCTTAGATGCTCCCAACTGGGAACCTGGCCCTCAACCCAGGCATGTGCCCTGACTGGGAATTGAACTGGCAACCCTTTGGTTCACAGGCCAGCATTCAATCCATCGAGTCACACCAGCCAGGGCTACATAAAACTTAAAAAAGGAAAAAAAAAAAAAAAGACCTATTCTGGCTGAGTGGTGCATCATTTCCAGTCTTTCCTAGAGTAAATAAAAAATCAGAATGCCAGTGGATTGAGCGCAGGCTGCGAACCAGTGTCGTCGGTTTGATTCCCTGTCAGGGCAGTGCCTGGGTTACAGACCAGGTCCCCAGTGGGGGGTGCGTGAGAGGCAACCACACATTTATATTTTTCTCCCTCTCTTCCTCCTTCACGTCCCCTCCATAAGTAAGTAAGTAAGTAAGTAAATAAATAATAAGATCTTTTAAAAAGAAAAATAAATTTAAAAAATTTGTAAATTAAAAAAATAAATAAATAATCAGAATGCCTAAAAAGAATCAGTTCCTTTCAAAAGCGTGAATTTTATGCTATGTGATACATACATACCATATATTTATGGAAAAAAAGAAACTGATTGCCTTAGAACGAGTTCCTAAAAGCAAGACACAATGTGCCCACATGTGTGTATAATGTGCATAATTTCTCTGGACAGCCTGGAGAACACCTGGCTCCTCCGGAACCATTGTTACCATCTCAGCCACTCGTAATACCTAGCTAAGGAGGATCTACTACTTGATGAAATTCTGGAAAGCAATCATTTGCTTTCAGTTCCCAGCATAAGATGCATTCTTTTCTTTAATTTTTAAATTATAGTCAGCTTACAATATTATATTAGTTTTAGATGTGAGATGCATTCTTCACTGGAGGTGGCAGTTAGGAATTTCCAAGATGTTTAAAGCAGCAGCCAACACAAATAAGGCCACAGTTGCCTCACTTTACCTATCTGCTGGGTGCTAGGAACATTTTGTTGTCTGTGAAGGTGTGGTCAGGAGAATTATCTAGAGCTTTCACTGCTTTCGATGGCCTGTCCCACCCATGGATTCAAGGAGCCACAGGTCTGCTCACATAACCTTTAGTCCAGCACTGATCCTCCTTCAGCCAGTTGTTACTCCTGTTTGAAAGGCGCTGTCCCCAAAGGAACCCTATTGCTGGAGAGCGCTGATCGTTGGATGATGCTTCCTTCTACCGAGCCCAAGATCAGCCTCCTTTCACAGGAGGGGACAGGCTAGGCCCCGGCCTAGGACGAGTTGCATACAGAGGAGTTACTTGCTTTTGAGTTATATTCTTAGTTTTCAGACAACCACTCTTTCCTTCCAGCATTAAAGACTTATTTCTAGCTTAGGATTTCATTTCTCTTTTTATTTGGCTACTTTGTAAGTATGCCCTCACCTAATGCTAATGCCTCTTTTGGGCAAAGCTCAGCCTCACAAAACTCACTGATTCAGCCCGTTCCACGTTGGATGTGGTTTTGATTTTTCCAAAGCCGATGTTGACAAAGATGTTTTACTTTGACATATACTATACTTTTTATTGTAAAGCATTTTATTTATTTATGATAAATGGTATGATATGCTCTAAAGTCCCTTTCCTAGTTTTATTAGTAAGCAGTTTCAGTATGCACTTCTAAAAGAACTCTTGGAATACATTATCATACCCAACAACATTAGCAATAATTCTTGTTCAAATTTCCCTGATTGTCTCAAACTTTTTTTTTAAATCATCACCCAAGGATACGTTTATTGATTTGAGAGAGAGAGATGTGAGAGAAATGTCAACTGGTTGCCTCCCCAATGCATCCAGACCTAGGATCAAACTTGCAACTGAGGTATGTGCCCTGGCTGGGAACTGAACCCACAACCCTTGGTATACAGGACGATGCTCCACCAACTGGGCCATCCAACCAGGGATGTCTCATAAGCTTTTGTTTTTCCCAATCAGAATCTAAATCCCAAGGATTTTAGGAACACTGTACCAGAGACTGAGAAGAGATGTATATATATTTTTTTCCTATTATTTCAGTCTCATAAGCTTTTAGTTGTTTTTATTTTCAAATCAGAACTCAAAGTAGAGTCACATTTATTTGGCTGACATCTCTTAAGCCTCTTTTACTCCATAGGTCCCCCTCTCTTTTTCCTGGCAATTTACTTATTGAAGAAATTAAGTTACTCATGGTTTCACGGTGTGGAGTCTGCCATTTACATCCCCATGGTGTCATCTAAATACTCCATTGTCCAAAGGCTCCTTTAAAAATACATACTTAAATAACATGTAAATAGTAGTATAGGTAGTATGTGGTTTTGGCAAAATTGTGAAGGGGGTGGGTATGAGTTCAGAGAACACTGTTCTAAACTGTCTCTTATGTGCCAAAGTGTAACCCTTCACACCTGCCATGAATGCCTTCTTTCCACTCCAATCCTGGAAACCTTTAGGGTCAGGTGAGGTGTGCAGCCTGCCCCTCCACAAACCCTCAGTACTGAGATTTTGGTACCTTTGGATGACTCCTTCAGGATGTGGGCCTGCTGGACCTCCTCCAGACCCAGTCGGACTGCCTTCCTTTGTCCACTCTCCTGCTCATTAACCTCTCCCTCAGGAGCTGGCCTTGGAAATAAAGACTGCACTATGGGCCTGACCACTGGGGTCTCTTAGCAGCGCTAATAGAAGGATGAGTGTAATAAATTTCTAAAATCCACTTTTAAATATCAGTTTTATATTTTCCTCATTGATGCAGAAGATAACTCACTGTAACAGTCTTGACCACACACACACACACAGATAAAATCAAAAAGCAAAACAAGCCCCAAACAAACAATGCAATCACGACAAAATTTTGTCAATAATCCAGACTTAGAAATTTAAGAGGCTCGGAAGAGGAATAAAATATTGATTCTATTTCTGTTAGTTCTGTCCTTGTACTTCTTCATGATTACTTAGAAAACCCTTTTGTGGAAAGCTGGTGGCTGCATTATTCGAGGGTATGGGGAGACGCAAAGGAGCCCAGCTCATCGGGAGATGAGGCATTAGTGGCAAAGGGAGCGGAACTCATGTACATTTGGTAACACTGCGGTTTTTCTTTCTGAAAACCGTCTGTGGTTGTATGATGGCCAATGACTCATGCTTATCATCACCTCCACTCAGAGGCAGAGGCAGAGGCAGTGCTGTACCATCCTGTCCACTCCGTAGAACTCACTCATTGGGGACAGTATGCCTGGCAAGGGAGCGGAATGACCAAGGAGCTCCTGGTGGATGCAGCCTCCTGCTGAGCCACGTCTGCCTCAGATCGCAGCTTCCAGACAGTTTCAAAATTTGGTTGAAAGGCACTAAGAAAGGAGAACCCTTCCTCATTGTTGGCCTCCTCTGTAAAAGAACTGAACTCTGGCAAAATGCAAGGAGACAGGCAAAGAACAGATCTGTGTTTTTACTCTGCTATTTTACGGTATTCTTTCTAGAAGACTCAGCAGTCTGCCTTTCCTAAGCGTCTCAGGCAAACAAGCATACTATATGCATTTACTAAAAATTAAAATGTTTACTTGGGTGTTTTCGTAGCATGAGCGCTAAGGTTTATTAAATAAATACTTAAATGCTTGACTCCAGAGATCTTAAAATAGATGAGTTTAATGAAAAATTAAGTAAGTCTACTATATTAACGAGCTAAATATAAATAGCAATGACTAGAAATTACCAAGAGAAACAATAGCAATCAGATACTTTTATAGGGGGAAAAAATCTGAATGTGTACAAAATATTAAGAGGAATAAGGAATTACTTTACTTGGTTAATTTCAAATCTTTCCTTTTAACACATATGGGCCCAATTTACAATTGTCTAGTTTCGCAAAAGATACACATCGCCCAGTTCTGGCCCCTACAACTTCAGCTCAAGGCATCTGAGGAAACAGAGGAAGAAACTCCTTCCTGTCCATCATCATTCCCACCCCTGCGGGCCCTCTCCTCTGCGTACCAATAAGTCTAACAGCACGAATCAGTAAAATCTGTGCCGTAGATGCGATTAATGCCACCCACAGCTGATGAGTGTTTCCTT
This sequence comes from Tonatia bakeri, assembly GCA_004024845.1. NCBI lineage: Eukaryota > Metazoa > Chordata > Mammalia > Chiroptera > Phyllostomidae > Tonatia > Tonatia bakeri. The sequence goes on from PVIA01006452.1 coordinate 64,383, forward strand.
GTTGTCTTTCTCAGGGCTAGTGTCCCCCAGAATACCACGTATTGAAAGCTCTACAAACATACAGAGGAACAAACAAAAAGAGGCAGACCCGGTAAGCAGTTAAGAGTTTGGGCAGAACTAGAAACGAGACAGAAATCCACCTGGGTCAGAGGTATGGGGTTAATTTCTCCTGGGAGAAATCAGGTTTCACTTGATGGGTCTTCCAACGGTTCACCTAAGTTCAAGTGGAGAAGCATCACTCTTCTCTGTTAACCAAACATGCCCATGTAGAGCTGCTTCTCTTTGCGGTGGTAGCTATTGAGTTCTGACTGTGTCAGCTGGAGGTACCGCCGGACGTTGGCATCTTCGAAGGGGGCGAAGGAGGCAATTAGAGGACGTTAGAGTGTGACCTCACCGCGGGGCAGGAGAAGAGTGTTAACATACTTCCATTTTTTCTTTAATCATTCTAAGATCTGAATACATCACAACTCTTCCATGCAATAGTAAATCTCATTATGACCACTTTGGATTTCTGAAAAATCTCTATGCAGGTCTGGGCTGGTTGCTAATTTTATGATGAAAGGGAGTTTGAAGAAATAGTTATTGTCCTCACAGAACCACTAAAGATACTATACCTGAGGGGCAGTTAATCTATGTACTTGAAGGTAAGTAACGTGGACAAGTGTCTCATATTTGATATCTTTATTAATTCATAGTGGCTTTCTCACTGAGATTTTACTGTGCTGTCATAAATGGTCGGGGACCCCCTACTTCTAGCCTCTAAGCCAGAATGCAAACAGGGAGATAATGTTCAGTGCTGAGCCGTCAACACAGGCATGAGTCTGCCATCCCTACCCAGGCCCATCTGCTTCACAATACCCTTTTCGCCTTGGAAACAAAGTGCCAGGTCTCAGATTCTGTCTCAGTAGGCCTTTTTCTAGGTCATATCTGGGGTTAGCTGAGATAAAGGATAAACTGATAAGCAAAAGCCAGACCCCAGCTGGAGGGCTGGCAGAAATGAGGATTATCAAGTGTATTCACTGGATCCTATTTCAGTCTCCATCGAGGAAGTGAGACTAGAAAAACAAAACTTTAAAACCTCTTCCACTGCCAGGGGTGGGGGCAGGGGGAGGAGAGATTACATATGTGCGACCTTTTGAGCCTAAAGGCTTCCAGAGGGTATACCATATTGCTTTCCTGTGGAGACGAGCACATAAGAGTACAAGGCCTGTTCATTGTACACTTTTAAACTTTTTGAATTTTGAGCCATGTGAAATGTATGCAAAAAGCTCAATAAATTGCAAAAAGTAAAATAAAACAAAACCACCCTCCACAGCTACCCCCTGAGCAGGACAATTTTCTTTGTCCTTCCCGCTCCAACCCCCTCCTCGCTCACCTTTTGGCTGCCTATTGACAGCAGCCAGGAGGTACTGCCGAGCTTGGTCATAGTCCTGCAGGTGGAAAAAGGCCACTCCGGCCCGATACAAGGCCTTGGCATTATCAGGCTGCCGCTCCAGGACTTTCTGACTGTACTCTTTCACTCGTTCGTAGTTGACTGGCTCCATCTGAAGGAGACAGGCTAGTGGGGCCACAGGAAAGGAAGAGAGAAGAGGGAGGAGGGCCTTGTTACACCGAATCTCGCTGGCCAACTCAAGGCAGCAGCGAACACAGAATGACATCAACAAGAGTCGCTTATCTAGCAAATAGACGTGAGTGTCTGCCCCGTGCCAGACCTTCTGCTGAGTGTGGGATGCAGTGGTGAGTACGAGCTTTACATACCCGCCGTCTACTTCAGTGTCTACCACGTGCCTACCATGTACCAAGTGTTGGGTTAGGCCCGGCTATAAAACTGATGATATACTTTAAGGTTTATTTAAACCTCTTCTTCCTTGTGTCTCTTCTACCCACAGCTCTGGGTCTTGAACATTCCACTTCACCACAATTCTTGTACTGCAACGTTGTTAACAACTGCGGTTGCCATGAATGGTATGAGGCAAAACAAACAAAAATAATTATGCAAGGCAACAGCAAGCACTGTGCTACGTGCTTGTTTGATCTTCTCATGCATTCTGTGAGATCAGTATGTGTTACTACCTCCATGTCATGGATGGATGAAGAAATGAAGGCTCGGAACGGTAAACTTGTCTGAGATCACACAGCTTCTGGATGGAATGAGTAAGACGTTTGAACCAAAGACTCTTGACTCCAAAATCATCATCATTATTGATATATCACTTCCAATCCCTTGGATGATTTAATGGCACCTCAACATACAAATATGATAGAAGTAGTTTTTTTAAACTACTCCTAAAAATTTCTGTGGCCTCAGCCTGGACAGTTAGAATGTTTTAATATACTTCAAAAAGGAGGCAATGATCAGGTCAATGTTCTGCTTTTTTATAATTAAGATGGGAAATGTTTCCCTATTTCAGAAGTGCGGGATTAAACGTAGTACTATTACAACACGGTGCTAGGCACTGGGAATCCTGGCTGGTGAGATGGTTAAAGGGCCAATGTTTGCATCCCTTTTACAACACCACCACCAAGTGGTCACAGATTTGTCCTCAGATATTTCCCCAGATATATAGTCAACTAACCCATTACTACAGCTTCATTTATTCATTTGACAACTAGCTATGGGGCACTGACCAAGGGCTGGGCAGAGCTAGGAACAGGACGAGAGGATCCAGACCTCCACCTTGATGAGCAAACGGAGTTCACATCCTAGTCCTCAAGTAGCAGGAATATACAACAAACAAATGAATTTTTTAAAGTGCTTTGAGAAAACCAGCACTGCCTAAGAAAGAGTGAATGAGGTCAGAGTGCAGCTTGGGTATTGAAGACCTCTCTAAGAAAGTGACTTTTGAGCCACCATCTGAAGGACAAGGGTCTTTCAAGGGACAGAGCTTTCTAACCTAGGAGATGAGACCCTACAGAGCTGGAAGGCAGAAGTGTACTTTACAAATTCAGTGTATAGAGGAGCCAGACAGTTTGGATTTTCTTCCTAAGTGCAGTGAGATGCCATTGGAGGATTTTAAGCAGTGAACTGATCTGGCTCCCTTCTCTACAAAATGGGGATAATTGTAAAAACCTTGCAGGATTTTTGTGTAATGAGAGATATTGTAAATATACTGCTTAACATGTCACAAGCAGTCAACGGGTGAAAACTGGTAATTCAGTGAGTCCTTATGGAGCACCAACCAAGCACCCACCAGCAGAGACTTTACAGATGGGTGAGCCATAGTCGCTGCCTTCGAGTCCACCTGGGGGTCAACATACGTACCCACCTCTCCAACATCCCATTTCCCTAGTTTCTAGTCAGTTTCCCAATATACACCCTACTGTCTAATGGGACCTCAAAACACAAATCTGTTTAGGAGACAATGTTAAGGCCTATCTCTTGCCTTTTCATGATGGGAAAGGGAAATGTGCAGCATTCTGCAATACGAACTTGGGTGTAGAGTTAAGAATCGCCTCGGTTTAACTTGAACCCCACCACTTACTAGCTGTTTGTTTCCTTAAATTCACCTCAGAGGGTTGTTGCAACACTTAAACAGGTTAATTTGTGTAAGGAGCTCACACAGCGTCTGCCTCATGCTTCTCATAAGCAGCCCCTCAGTGAACCCTCCCCAACCACTCTTTCTAAGTGCGCACCCCCATGTCTGTGGCACTCACTGCACCCATTTTCTGCTTTATTTCTTGTCCACAGTACTTACCATTTTCATAAAACTTATACATGTTGCTTTTTTGTTAGTTGTCCATCTCCCTCCCTTGAATATATGTTCTGTGAGAGCAAGGAACCTCAGCGCCCAATAAAAATTATTGAATTTAAACATTAGCTACTATAACTGATATTTTCATTACTTGAGTCTAAGAATAGCACTGGACACACACTATAAAAAAGCTAGCTTTCACCAAAGTATAGCTGATGAGTATTGTAGTAAAAAAAATAATCATTTTTAAACAATCATTACAAAGTGTAAAAACTACTCCTAATAACTTTTATGGCCTCGGCCTGGACTGTTAGAATGTTTTAATATACTTCAAAATAAGTTAATTTGTTCCATGGTTAGTTTGCTTGCCACAGAACAGACCTAAGAAGTCTCCCTTCTTTTAGCAGATTCATCACAGTGATACTAACTCTTGTCATTCATCTCTTCATCCAAGGCCATCTAGAAATGGCAGATAACTAGTTACCCAAATTATTAGCCAGCTGATTTACAGGTAAGTGGAAAATAAGGAAAGACTACCCAAAGCATCTAATAAGAATGACTTACACCAGCTGAAACAAGAGCCTTCTTTCCAGTATTTTAAATATTAAAAAAACAATACCCTCGATACAAATTCAGTGTTCTCCATTGGGCGCAAGATTCCCTAAACCTATCAGCATCACCTGGGCGTCGGTTAGAAAATGCAAATAAATGGTAGGCACCACCTCAGATCCATTAAATCGGAATCTGGGGGTGGGGTTCAGGAGTTGTTTCATGAACTCCAGAAGTTTGAGAACTACCGTTCTATAGAAACTCAACTAGAGCCCTGTAAATCGGAAACACATTTCAATTCATGGCAGAATAACTAGATGACAGCAGAAAAGCCCGTCAGTGTTTTTCCAAATGTTCACAGATTTTCGTGTACCTGCCTGGAGATTCTTACCCACCCTTCCTCCCTGTTCTTACCAGCTAGATTGTTGTAGCAGTCTGTCTGGGTGCTGTGCAGTATGTTTTCTTGTTCAGGTGTGAGAGCCGGGCCCTGAGGTCCTAGATTAGGTATCGGGGAGGGTAGGCTTGGATCCAGACCCCGCAGCTGAAGCAGAGCTCGATGGTACCTACTCACAGCATCTCGGTACTTCCCTTCCCGGTAACGCTGGTTCCCTTTCTCCTTGTACAGCTGAGCCTCCTGCAGGCGCTTCTCCATAATTCTGTCGCCCAGTGCTCTTGCGGAATTAGGAAGCGAAAGAGCAACTGAAGCTCTGGGGGTGGGAGCAAAATCACTGATTTTGGTAGTCGACCTAAGGCAGGCAGTTACCCTTTTCCAGGAGGCCCTCCAGGGAATGAGCTTTGCTTGTTTCTACTACAGCCCCTTCCTTTCCTCTCTGCAGTATTTTTCAACTTCCAATGGTGCAAGAAACTAATCAGTGAGAGAGTGTGGGAATGGGAAAGCCAGAAATTAAGTGAATTTCTAAAGAGGCGATTCTGGAGTAAGGAAACCCGGAAGAAGCAAAGGTCGCAGTAATAAATTGAGGCAGGTATGCGAATGCCGGCGAATTTGCTTCCTTCTTTCTTTTGAACACACCTCCCTGACCTGGAAGTGGAAGAAAGTAGGCGGGGACAACTGCTAAGAGAAGTTTGGACGGTTTGCCTCCATCCCAGCTTTTTATTCGTACATATTCAAGTAGCATTTTTTGACGTCTGTGCCGGGAGCTGGGAGACCGAGGTGAATGTGGTCCGTGCCCAAAGGCCATGATTGGCCCGGTCGCAGAACAGTTCAGCTGCAAATTCTCCGAGGCCCGAGGCCAACCCTCATGCCCAAATCCGGAAGTATCCCCCTGGGTTTTGGATTACGAATGGGACAATCCGGAAGACAGGGTCTGGTCTCTTGACAGTTCGTTGTCTAAAGGGTCGCGCGCATTGCACCATGCCGTCCAATCAGAAGCGGCCCCGGAAAAGTAATCCCGCAGAAAAGACCCAGGCTTTCCAACCTCCCCTGCGGACCAACATGGGGGGGGGGGGGGCAAAAAAAAAATCCCCTGACAATTTCACCAATTGGAAAAATCCGGATGATCACGGAAGACCAATCACAATTGCAGATAACAATTCAAGTTGGCCAATGATCTAGCTAAAAGGCGAGGTCCCAATATCTGTTGCTAGGTAGAAGTTGAGGAGTTGGGGGGCGGGGCGAGGGGTTACTGTATTTCTTGGTTTTGGAGCCTTTTAGTTTACTAACAAGAAATGTAATTACTAGGAGGCTTTCACGTTGCAACAGATATTCCCTTCTGGCTTTTTTTTTAAACTCTCAAGAAGTTGCTGCATGCAGAGAGAGTAGAAAGAGACTAGTGAGCAAGCCCCAAGACCAAAGTGCGATAGGAAGTCAGATGGGAGTGATGGTGGCGACCGGGTGGGAGGGGCTGTGGGAGCCCGGGCTGCTGCGCAACCCCGGCTGAAGTACGGAAAGAAGGGCACGCGCACGCCTCCGTGCTACGAGGCACTTGATCCGCAGCCAGGCTTTCCCGTCTCCGGCTCCGGTGCGGCTGCGCAGTGAAACCACCGGCGGCGATTGGCCAGTAGGTGAGAGGGGGGAGGGAGGAAAAGGGAGGGAAGTCCGTCGTCCTAGCCTGAAGCCCGCCCGCGGCAGGGGAACCGAGAGAGCAGAGAGGGAAATACTTTCCCGATACGTCGTTCTGGGCTCCGTAGGCTGAAAAGGGGAGCGAAACAGAAGGGAGAACCGTAGAAGAGGCTGCGCGCGGCCCGAGCCGCCTGCGTGCGTCCGTGCGCGCTCGCTCGCGCGGGCTCAGTGCTGGCGCGTGAAGCGGAGGCGGGCGGCGGCGGCGGCGCCTGCGCGGTCGGGCTCGGTCGTCGGTTCGCAGGGGAGGAGGCAAGCGGGAGGCGGAGGAGGCGGCGGCGGCGATGGAGGTGAAGCGGCTGAAAGTGACCGAGCTGCGGTCGGAACTGCAGCGGCGAGGCCTGGACTCGCGCGGCCTCAAGGTGGATCTGGCGCAGCGGCTGCAGGAGGCGCTGGACGCCGAGATGCTCGAGGACGAGGCTGGTGGTGGCGGGGCCGTGCCCGGCGGGGCCTGCAAGGCGGAGCCTCGGCCTGTGGACGCGTCGGGCGGCGGCCCGGGCGGGGACGAGGAGGAGGACGAAGAGGAGGAGGAGGACGAGGAGGCGCTGCTTGAGGACGAGGACGAAGAGCCACCCCCTACCCAGGCCTCGGACCAGGCCGCGCAGCCGCCGCCGGAGCCCCCGGAGGCGGCAGCCGTGGAGGCCGCGGCCGAGCCTGATGCTACCGAGAGGCCGGCCGAGGAGGCCACGGCCGAGTCAGAGTCAGGTGGGGTAAATGGTGGCGAAGAGCAGGGCACCGGCAAGGGGGAGGAAGACGAGCCAGAGGAGCGGAGCGGGGACGAGACGCCGGGATCCGAGGCGCCGGGTGACAAGGCCGCAGAGGAACAGGGTGAGGAGCTGGCGGCCGAGCCCGACTCCAGCCTGCCGGGTGCGCCCTTTTCCCAAGCACGCAGCCCTGCACCGCGGGGTCTGATCCCTTGTTCTCCCTTACCTGAAAGGGCAAGATTCCCATCGCCACTTGGTGGGATTGCCCAGGGGAAGTGGCTTTTAGTCTCTTCGCACATTTCTAGGAGGTTTGACCACCGTTGGTGGCCCCACTCTCTGCAGGAGGGAGGTTCTTGCTTAACTTGGTTCGTTGGCTGGTAGTGGATGGAAGTGAACAGTGTTGCCTTCGAACTGCTGGTGAGCTACCTGTGGAGCAGCCTCCCACGCTGCTGGTTATCTTTTCCTAAACCGAGAGTGTACTGAGGAATTGGCGATTTCACGAATAGCTAGACCGACTGTTGGAGGCTTTTTGGCCCTTGGGCTACCTGATGAGTTTTCGCCATAAAAATATTAAGCAGTAAACTAAATTCATCAGGGTTCTCTGAATTAAAAGCATGGTGGTATAGCTTGAGCCACACAGAATTTGGCAGCCCGACCTTGCTCTTGCTTTAGTAGCAGGGCAACGGCCTGTGGTGGGAAGGTGTCGAGTTTAATGGTTAACTAGTGAAGGGAAAGTCTTATCTAGTGCATTTAACATGTCACTCAACTTGGCTAGGGGTTTTATTTTGCCTGTATTGTGATTAAAATGTAATCTCACCACTGAGTTGATGAGTGGGCATTATTTGTAAATTTGCTGTCTGCTTAGCCTTTTACATTTCAGGTTCCTGAGTAACTGAATTGGAATGATGGAGGTGTTGGTGGGTCTGTTGAGCAACCTTGTGTAAAGTCGCTCCCCCACCCCCACCCCAGTTAGTGACCTGTCTTCCTTTGAAGTGATTGGATGGTTAGAGCTGCTCCGTAACTGTCTGTCGGAGTAAGGAGGGAAACTAGAGCTGCTTCCACTCTTACAATGGAGTGGGTTGCCTTAATTCTTTTTATAATAGGCTGTTTAGGCTGCCACTTAGTATTACAGTATAATTGGAACCCATTCCATGGTGGTCATGTGCAACTTGAAGATTGTTTGTCCTATGTCCTGGAGCAAAAATCCCATTACATAACCTTTGACTGAATGTGTATCCCACGTAGCAGATAAAAAAGGCCAAGGAATGAAGAACTGTCTTAAATTATTACTAAAAAACCTTTGTATTGAAAACTACAAAGGCCTAAGGAAAACACCTGTTATTTTCCCCCCTTGTAAAGAATGCTGTTAAATATATGACAGCACCTTTCTCCCCAAAAGTATGTACAGTGAGGATACAGTATTATTTATGGAACTCTCGTGAATTAATGGTTTGCTCTTGCAATTTTCAGTAAAAATCCATGATAAAATTCTAGCTCTGTATCAGGCACCTGTGTCCGCTTGCCATATAAGTAAACCTGTGGATGGTTGTGCATTTTAAAGCTGGAAAGGCACAGTTTTATCTTTTTTAGAGTGAGTCTTCTGTATCATGAAGCTGTGGGAAAGTGTTAGAAAATGTGTTTTATGTCTAGCTTAAATTCAAATCTGACAATCAAGAGTCAAAATTAACCTATGAAGTTTTTTTTTTTTTTAATATATTGGTGGGGAAAGTTTGACCTGATTTAAGCAGATAAATTTAGAATGCAGAAATTGACCAATTTTAATCTATGGCTTGACTGTAATTAGTATCCTTTTATAAAATAAAATTCCAGCCAATGATAAAAGGAAGAGCTTTGGAAATAAAACATTCTGTCGATGCAGTGGGAGCAACTTGGGTATCCCGATGGGACAGATACTCAGATCGCCCTTTAGTTTCTGTTGGTTCTGAGTGTATTCTGTACTCCAGTATGAAAACTGCTGATTTTCTTTCCCTCCTTTTTGTAGGAGATGACCAGGATAGTGAAAAGTCAAAACCAGCAGGCTCAGATGGTGAGCGGCGGGGGGTAAAGAGACAGCGGGATGAGAAGGATGAACATGGCCGAGCTTACTATGAATTCCGAGAGGAGGCTTACCACAGCCGGTGAGGGAAACAGTCCCTTTCGTTGACGGGAGTGTCTGCTATGATTTCGGTGTACCTGGTGTACCAGAGAATCTGGGAGAGGGCGGATTGAAAACGGAGTAGGCTTCTGTGCAGGAGTAAGTTCTAGATTGAATCTGCCCTGAAAGCCCCCGTTGCCCTTTTCTCGTTTACTGAAAGAAGCTGTCTGCTGGAATTTTATGTTCACTGATAGTTTAAAACCCACACGATGCCATGCAGACACCCCTCACAGAGGAGGGCTTTGGTTACATTGTATCTGCTTCTCTTTTGTGTGTGTAGCTCAAAGTCTCCACCGCCCCCTGAAGAAGAGGCAAAAGAGGAGGAGGAGGATCAAACACTTGTGAACCTGGACACGTGTATGTATAAGGCAGGCAGGTTGGGGTTTCAACCAATCAGAAGTGATTTTGGAGATTAAAACTCCATGGCCTGCAACTTTTAAGAGATGTAGCACATGGGAGACTTTGTATCCGCCCTTGACAAGTCAGTGTATTTGTATTCTGTGGATGGCTTTCAAGTGCTGGCATTAGCATAAACACATTGCTTCTTTCCTAACAGATACCTCAGATCTCCATTTTCAAGTGAGCAAAGACCGATATGGAGGGCAGCCCCTCTTCTCGGAGAAGTTCCCCACGCTGTGGTCTGGGGCAAGGAGTACTTATGGAGTGACAAAGGGGAAAGTCTGCTTTGAAGCCAAGGTAGAATATATAGCTCGTTAAAAGCATTCATTTATTAGCCCTGGCTGGTGTGGCTCAGTGGGTTAAGTGGTAGCCTACGAACCAAAGGATCATCAGTTCGATTCCCAGTCAGGGCACATTTCTGGGTTGCAGGGCCAGGTGCCCGGTATGGGGCACAGAAGAGGTAACCACATATTGAGGTTTCTTTCTCTCTCTGCCTCCCTTCCCCTCTCTCTAAAAATAAATAAAAATTAAAAAAAAAACATTCATTTATTAAATTATTCCTTAAACTGTTGTGTACTAGACTCCTTCCCGCAAATATTTTATTAGTGCAGAAAAAAGCACCACATGTTAACAATAACCTTAGTTCTGATGATGAAGAAATTGAGCCCACCCCCACCCCCCAGGTCTTCGGTTTAAGTGCATTGACAGTTACTGTTCTGATGTTGAGTTGTGTAGTTGTCATTTTCAGTTAGCATAAAAATCTTGTCTCTTTAGCAAAGTTTGCCTCTGAGTTGGTCAGAGTGTCTAAGGGTTTTTTTTGTTTGTTTTTGTTTTGTCTAGGTAACCCAGAATCTCCCAATGAAAGAAGGCTGCACAGAGGTCTCTCTCCTTCGAGTCGGGTGGTCTGTGGATTTTTCCCACCCACAGCTTGGTAAAGTCGCTTTAACGTCTTCATTGGTGTTTGCTGCCGTGTGCTCACTACATGGGAAGTTTGAGTGTGGGTAACTAATTTTTGACCATTTCAGGTGAGGATGAATTCTCTTATGGTTTTGATGGACGAGGACTCAAGGCAGAGAATGGGCAATTTGAGGAATTTGGCCAGACTTTTGGGGAGAACGATGTCATTGGCTGCTTTGCTGTAAGTGCTCCTGGAAGTTGTGGGTTCGTAGCAAGGAGCGGGTGGAGGGTGCTGGGGGTTCAGTTTGCTTCCCATCAGTTGCTGCCTTTGTGTATTCGGTGCAGTGCGTGCTTAGTTGTGTTGTGCCACAGTCACTGAGTTTTGTTTTGTGTTTGGTTTTTGTTTTTAAGATTAAATCGTAAGATTCAATCAGCCTCAAACCCTGTAAGCCCATAAGCGCCCTTGTCTTTCGTTGTAGAATTTTGAGACTGAAGAAGTAGAACTTTCCTTTTCTAAGAATGGAGAAGACCTGGGTGTGGCATTCCGGATCAACAAGGAATCCCTGGCGGACCGGGCCCTCCTACCCCATGTCCTCTGCAAAAATTGTGTTGTAGAATTAAATTTTGGTCAGAAGGAAGAGCCCTTCTTCCCACCACCAGAAGAGTTCGTGTTCATCCATGCCGTGCCTGCGGAGGAGCGCGTGCGCACCGCAGTCCCGCCCAAGACCGTGGAGGAGTGCGAGGTGCGCCGTGGGTGTGCCCGGGCCCCTGGCCGTGCTTGGCGAGGGGGGTGCTTTTCTTCTCAAAGCTCTACCCGCCTGGGTCAGGAGAGGATATCGATAAACTGGGCTTTTAAACATGACCCCCGCTTATTTTTTTATAGCAGTCCTGTTTCTGTCTACTTGCAGGTGATTCTGATGGTGGGACTGCCTGGATCTGGAAAGACCCAGTGGGCACTGAAATACTCAAAAGAAAACCCTGAGAAAAGATACAATGTTCTGGGAGCAGAGACTGTCCTCAATCAAATGAGGGTGAGTTGGCCCTGGTCAGTTGGTTAGAGTGTGGTCCCGGCACGCCCAGGTCGTGGGTTTGATCCCCGGTCAGGGCATGTGCAAGAATCAACCAATGACTGCTGCCGGCAAGTGGACAACAAGTTGGTGTTTCTCCCTCTGCCTCCCCCCGCCCTTGTCCTTCTTCCTCTCTGTTTCTAAAGTCAATAAATTTTTAAAAATGAGGATGAGGTACTGGGGCTTAGTAGTCAAATGGGAATTTTCCCTGGAGGTTCCAAGAAACTCTTATAATCTTTTCCAGGGGAGTTAGTCTTTCAAGTATCTGAGAACAAGGCCCCCACGGCTAGAAAAATGAGTTCTCAATATATGTTGAAAGGAGGTTGTCCCCCTAACCTTACTGTGTTGTACTTCTGAAAGCTGATAAAATCGGGGATATATCCAGATTAAGACTGGAAATGACTCCTGTGGGAAATGGACAACATTCGTGACACTGAGGATAGGACCAAAGTGTTGTGATAGCTCTGGTGGCACTGAAGAGGTGACACTTACCACTGACTCTAGGGCTTTAACTTGCTTCATAACTTCTTTCCTCTTCATTTTCTCTCACACTCATCAGATGAAGGGGCTTGAGGAGCCAGAAATGGACCCAAAAAGCCGAGACCTTTTAGTTCAGCAAGCCTCCCAGTGCCTTAGTAAACTGGTCCAGATTGCTTCCCGGACAAAGAGGAACTTCATTCTTGATCAGGTATTTCCAGGCATTGAACGGAGCCTCGTTTTCCAGAGGACCCGGAGGTGGCGGTCTGGCGCCCACTTCGTCTAGCGCAGTCGCTCAGAGCCAGAGCGGGCGCCTTTGTGAAGAGGCCGAGTTAAGGAACAGAATCAGTTTACTTAATTAATTATGACCAGGCAGTTTTGTGTTATAGTTGTAACGTTTTTGAACTCAGAGATGCCTCTCAGGAGTGTTTTTACCAGAGAGTACACGGACCCAGACTATAGAACCCTTACTGGAGGCAATGGAAGGAGGTTAGAGCTCCTTTGGATTCCTGGCTTCACCACTTATTCAGTTCGTGGGCTTGGACAAGTCTTGGCCTCTATGAGTCCGTTTTCCTGGTGTGCAAAACCCAGTAACATCTGTCCAGTAGAGACTGAAGCATTAAGGGAGCTTGTGTCTGTAACATCCCTACTGGGTGCCTCATTTGTGAAGGATGCTCAGCAAGTGCTTGTGTTGAATTGGAGTGATGATTGTTATTTCTAAGACATCCGTTGTTCCTTCTGCCCCCAGTGCAACGTGTACAACTCTGGCCAGCGGCGGAAACTGTTGCTGTTCAAGACATTCTCTCGGAAAGTGGTGGTGGTTGTCCCTAAGGAGGAAGACTGGAAGAAGAGGCTGGAGTTGAGGAAGGAAGTGGAGGGAGACGATGTGCCTGAGTCTATCATGCTGGAGATGAAAGGTGGGCTAAAATGGCCCAGGTCCGGGGTCCTGTCCTTGGTCAGTGCACTCCTTACTAGGGCCTTGCAGTCCCTGGAGTGACTCCGTGCACCTCAGGTGCAGAGCTGAAGAGTAAGGTAGTGGCTGTGAGCACTTGTAGGTAAACGGATAAGCAGAGCGAATGGAGAAACACTGACTCCTTGGCTCGTTCTGGGTCAGATGCAGTAGACCACCGAATAATTGAGACTCAGGGCAGAGGCTTCATCGGGTCAGTTATTCATTTAGTGAATAGTATCTGCTATCTGCCCAGTACTATTCCAGATGTAGGACAGTTGTGAATGAAAGGAAGCTCTGTTTTACTGAATTCATATTTTTGGAGGGTGGGAGATACTGTGATTCAAATTAAAATACAGTGATTGGGCCCTGGCCAGGCAGCTCAGTTGGTTAGAGTGTTGTCCCAGTACACCAGGGTTGTGGGTTTGATCCCTGCTCAGGGCATGTACGAGACTCAACCAGTGAATGCATAAATAAGCAGGACAACAAATCCATGTTTTCCTCTCTCTAAAAGGCAGTAAAAAATGCAGTGTTTGGATAGAATGATCTTATAATTATCTTGATTTCTGATAACACATTAGGTTTGTTGTTTGTTTGTTTTGGTGTTTGATAGGAACCTGAAATTTCTAATGCAATACAAAGCCTAATAGTAAGGTCCCCCTTAAGGTGGAATTATCTGTCTGGATTGATCCTGCTTCCTGCTGTTTCCTTCAGAGTGTGATTCCCCCCCTTGCTGCCTTCAGCTCCTGGCATCCCTACCTGCCCTGTGAACTCATGGCTCTTTGAGTTCTGATAATGCCCAGGGATGGGAGCTGGTTACAGAGCTAAGAGCCAGATTGTCAGAGTTTACGCAGAATGAACTATGCCGGTCCATAACTGATACTCAGGAGCTTGGAGGGGTTTAGTTCGTGGAGGTTAACTGGAGTCATCGAGGAATTAAGAGACCCCCACCCCTCACTCTGAATCCCACTGGTACTCAGCCTCTGAACTTGTATTTCTCAGCGTCTCATCTAACCCACACACAAAACTTTCTCAGTTACTTTTAGCCTCTGGCTACCGGCTTCTGCCCTGATAAGAAACCTTAACCCAGTTTACTCTTAATTTATTATGGATCACTTGAGAACTTGTAAATCTCCAGTTTGCAGGTAGCCCTGTGCCTGGGGCTGTTCCAGTCCAGGGAGAACTTACAAAGGGACCAGCACTTCTTTGTGCCCTAGTGGAGGAGGCCCAGGAAATCTTAGTCTTCCTGCAGGAGAGGTTCTATGGTGAGATCCTCCCTGTCTGTGCACTTCTCAGGCCCACAAGCTTCTCTCTTCCTCTTACAGCCAATTTCTCTCTGCCTGAGAAATGCGATTACATGGATGAGGTGACCTACGGGGAGCTGGAGAAGGAAGAAGCTCAGCCTCTTGTCACTAAGTACAAGGAGGAGGCGAGGAAGCTCCTGCCCCCCTCTGAGAAACGGACAAACCGCCGCAACAATCGAAACAAGCGCAACCGGCAGAACCGGAGCCGAGGCCAAGGCTACGGTGAGTCCAGGGAGCCCGCCGGCGCCAGCCGCAGTCTGCTTGTGCTGAGCAGGGCCCGCAAGGAGACCAAGCCGCGTCACTAACAAGGAACAAGGAAGTAACTTCTTAATGGAGCTTATTTCTTCCTGTGTCCTTTACCCCCAGCTTCTTGTGCTTTTTCCGTAATCCTTCAAAAAAAGGTAGTCATTTTTCCACAAAAATCATTGTTTCTGAACAGTTGTTTCTGAAAAGCAGTGCTTGGGCCTTCTCGTCTGTCTGGTTTTCACTCGTACACTCGGGGCTCCCACTTCACAACTGCAGGGCACCTGAAGGCTTTGTGCGGCGAAAGTGTGTCCTTCCGTTCTCTTTCCTCTTTGTCTGGTGGATCAGCCCAACTGTCTAGACTGCAAAGCGAATGCCTTACTCAGTGATTTTGGGGTTACGAAGTAAATTAGTCTACTAGTGGGATGACTGTCCCTCCTGAATGTCTCACTTGTCAGCTAACCCTCCATTGTGCACTCACTGCCCTTTACGCGAGAGCGCGCGTGTGTGCGTGCGTGTGTGAGTCAGTGCAGTGTCTGCGTGCCTGCTACATGCTGGGCGCCGGGAACGCCAGTCCTGGAGGAGCTTTCTCTTCACACTCTGTTTCACATGTGTAAGGTGATGGGTCTGGGGTATGCAACATCTGAGATCCTTTCAGGGCTGAAAGTCAGTGATTGTACGAATGGCAGTATTTACTCGCGTTTCTGACTCTGCCGAGTATTCTTCGCCATTTTAAATGTTTTGCAGGAATTGGGGAGCTTCAAAAGCAAGGTGGCTTGGTTTTCTTGTATCGCCATTCCTCTGCCCTCCCCTCTCAGACTTTATAAAAGATCCTGGCTGGTGCTTTAATTAACATTGTGTGAGCCTGGCAGAAGCAGGCCTCCTATTCCCCCAGAATTGCCTTTGGCTCCAACTTTTTGATTTCCACTCAGACATGGAGCCAGGACCCCACGCCAGCTGTCTGAGCGCGCTC
Source organism: Tonatia bakeri (assembly GCA_004024845.1). Lineage (NCBI taxonomy): Eukaryota > Metazoa > Chordata > Mammalia > Chiroptera > Phyllostomidae > Tonatia > Tonatia bakeri. The sequence continues at coordinate 79,869 of PVIA01006452.1, forward strand.
TCCCGTTTCTCTTCCAGTGGGCGGGCAGCGCCGAGGCTGCGACAACCGGGCCTACGGGCAGCAGTACTGGGGGCAGTCTGGAAACAGAGGGGTGAGTGCAGCTCTCCTCCTGCTCTCCTCCGGGCCGTGCTAGCTGTTCCTGCTGGCTTGGGGAGCAGAGGGGTCTGGGCTGTTTTCTCAGGGCTTAGGGTTTTGCCCACTTAATGTGTTTCTCTGGAAGAATTTACCCTGGGAAGGTTAAGTCTGCTGTAAAATCAAACTGAGATGCATTTCACATGAGAAGGGGGACAGAGCAGTAGATCACGACCCCAGAAGCCCGTAAATCTTAACCCCTTTTCTTTCTCCTTTCTCAGGGCTACCGTAATTTCTACGACCGATACCGGGGAGACTACGATCGCTTCTACAGCCGAGATTACGAGTACAACAGATACAGAGACTATTACAGACAGTACAATCGGGATGTGAGTATTTCCTGGGGACAGAGAGGGGGAAGGGAGGCAGGACCCGAGGAATGAGCGTCATGCCTCTGTCCTCGGCCAGCTGTGCCTCCCAGTGATGGGGTTTCCCCTCTTTTCTAGTGGCAGAATTACTACTACCACCACCCCCAGGACAGAGACCGATACTACAGGAACTACTACGGTTACCAAGGGTATCGGTGAAGCCCCTGCCCTTGTCACCTGTCAGCCATGAAGCTGAATCTGTGGGGGTGCCAGGCACCCCCCCCCAAAAAAACACAACCAAGGAAAACAGGGGCTGTCGGGGTGGGGCTGAGCTGCCGGGGAGGGGCGGTGGGAGGGAGGGTGCGCAAGCAGGGGTGGGGGTGGGGGGAGGTGGAAACAAACGACAAAACTGTACATTTTTTTTAAAGTTTGTTGGAAAGAATATTGTCTTATTCTATAAAACATTTCAAACCTAGTTAGATATTTGTAATCAAAAAACATCTGCTCGGAGAGCAGCACTTAGGGCTGCCTGTCCTGCACCCCGCAGCCGGACAGGGACAGCACTGGAAGTGTCACCCTCTGACATCGCACGGCAGCTGGACTGGCAGCCACGCAGGGGGAGCGATGGGGCGTGTGGAGAGGGCGGGCAGGCGTGCACGGGCACTCTCCACGGCAGGCAGCAGTGGGGCAGAGGCAGAGCTTGTGACTGGGGCAGTGAAAATAAACGATTGGCTCTTATCAATCACTCGCACCACTAACCGTTTGTATTTTTTTTACCGACCTTTCCCTCTTGGGATATCTGGTCTGGTGGGCTGGGAGGCCAAAGTGGCAGTGTCTCCACTTTCCCGTGCCTGTGTGCTGTCTGGCTGAGGCCTGGAGACCGCCGAGCGGATGGCTCTGTTATGTAGGGTTCCCGGCTGAGGAGGCAGGGGCCGTGCCCGTCCGCAGAGCAGCGCAGCGTGCACGCCCCGTGTGCCCATTCACGGATTCCCACCGAGACCTAGGGGAGAGGGGGTTGCAGGCCTCAGCCTGAAGACTGTGATCGCCAGTCTGTCCTCTCTGTCTTCCAAGGTTGAGAGAGTGGAGTCTCTGAAATCGTCTCTGTTAAGAGTGTCTGTCCTCTTCTAGTGCGAGAGAAGGAACGTTTCTCAGGGTTTCAGCTCACACGGAAATGGAGTGGGATTCTGTCCCTGGCGGCAGGACGTGTACATAGGTGAATCCTGTGGTGTGGGCTACCAGGCCCCGGTGCTGAGAATAGCAGCTATTTTATACAGTGTGGAGGGCGCGAGCCCTGCTGGTCTTTTTGATACACAGGTAGAAAGTGAGTAGGAGGGGGGGTGGGGGGTGGGAGGCAGCTCAGTGGGGCTGCTGCAACTTGGGAAGAGCGCGAGTGTGTATAATGTGTGCATGAAAGGGGGCACCCCTTCCCGGCGTCTTGAAACAGGATTCCTCTGGGGGTCCTGCCCTGCGCGTCCCCGGGAGGCCTCCAGCCAGGAGACTTCCGTCGGGATGGTCTTTGTAACTTTACCAACGTCCTCCCAGTTCTTGACTGGCAGCTTCAGGCGGCTGGATTCAAGGATATAGGTGGGATATGGGAATGTTCTTTCAATACTTAGCTTCAGTTTTAACTATCTTCCCGCTAAGCACTGGGTCAGCCAAGGGCTCCCTCAGCAAACACCACATCCTGCAGCGCTTCCTAGTGAGGGCCGACCCGGGGTTGTGCTACCGGAATACGCCTCACCTCCATCTCCCCACCTGGGCAGTCCTCTGTTGAAAAATTCTGTGCTGAGATTGGATCTTTTTCTCCCTCTCCGGCTGCGACTGCCACGCAGCCCTTCTCCGGGCCTGCAGGTTCTCGCTCTGGCCCTCTAGTTCCCTCTGTTTGTGACACACCTGCCCCACAAGTGCCTCCCACTCCGAGGCCGGAATGGGGGGCTGATAGGAAATAAGTTTGCTTGCTCATAATGATGTCTTTCTCTGGGCGCCTGCGTTCTTATGGTGCCGTCCAATGGATTTGTGTGTGGCAGTGGGTGACGTGATTGCATGAACTTTTCTGTAACCCACTAATTTTTTATTATTACTAAGGGGGTTTTTGAGAAGCTTTGCTGATAGTACCAGGGCAAGGAGATAAAAACTGGAGCCCAAAGCAGTTCTCTTCGGGCAGGATTACATTGTGATAGAAAACTGGATCTGAGGCCCGTTCGGGTGTTCTGTCCTCCAGCACACGGCGCCTTCTGTCGTGGTCTGTGGCCCAGGCTGAGGGTGCCGGGCCCCGCGCTGCCTTGCGTTTCTTGGGGGGAGGAGGGTTAGGGGAGGTACTTGCTGTTAAATTTGGACACTAGAAAGTCATCTTTTTAAAACAACAACCAAAAAGCTGTTTTTCTAGGTGGGTGGAAAGAAACTGCCACGTCCTCGGTGGTGGAGTCCAAGAGATCCTCGCAACAACGTAGATGTCTGGGTTTTTGTTCCTGTCTTTTTATTATTCAAAAAAAAAAAAATGTTAAGGGGACAAATGTGGATTAACAGGAGGGATCCCTAGCCTTGTTTTCCTTAGGAGACTTGTTCCGTGTTTCATCAGACGTCTGTTGTAGTTGTTGTAGACGGAAACGCTTGTGAGAAGAAGAAACATCACATGGAGCCTGTACATGTTTTTGCACAACCTGTAAAGCATTCTTGGAAGTGGCCAGTAAAAAAGGGTTTTACCATTTTTAAAAAAAATGTAACTGTGTCATTGTTTACATCTGTAACTTTTCCCTCCCATGTTCTCATGACAACATTCTGGCGAATATGTAGGCACAGTAGCTTCCAGTTTTAGAATAAATAACCGTTTGGATTGAATTTACTCTTCTCTCCTGTGGCTGCACTGACTGGGGTGGAGTGTGTCCTCTGGGGGGTTCATTCATTTACTTCTGATGCTGCTTTACGTTCCCCTGGGTCCCGGCAAGGCTGGCTTTCCTCCTGCACGGCTGCCACTCCCTCCCTGTTCTGCCGTGACGGCACCTGGGGGTTGTGAGCCTGCTTGGGGCTTGCCTATGCTAAAAGCGTGAGCCATTGGAACAGAAGGAAATGCACTGTGTCATGACCTCTGTGTCCTTGGCCTGTACTGACACCAGCTGGGTGCTTGAAGTTAAGTGTAAGGTTCTGTTTAGGGGCCAAATTCATGAGCAGTTACCACTCAGAGGAAAAGCCTGCTCATTCAACAGAAAATGTTTGACGGGGGTTATTTCCTAGTGAATTTGGAGAATGAGAAGGTAACTGTAATTATTAAAAGCACTGTTGCATTGCCAGCACTAACTGATCCTCACTGTAATTTCTAACAAACGGCCAAGTGCCCGCGGAGGCCGGGGTGCCGCAGGCCCGCGGCAGTGCGGTGCTCTGAAGGAGCAGTGATTCGGGTCGAGGTGCTGCCCCAGTGTCTCTGCACGACACAGGCTCAGACCCCAGGGGCTGGTACCCCAAAGGGCACCCTCGATTGCGGTGTCTGCCCACTCCCCAGGATATTTTAAAGTTATTCAGTGTTACAGCTAATTAATCATTTTTAATATTTATAGCTCATGCCTTGTTTCTTAAGCCCCCCTTTCCCCACCTTAGGGTTGCAGCAGTATGAAATTTGAGTATGCAGAAAAATTGCCCTGGCTGGTGTAGCTCAGTGGATTGAGCTTGGGCCTGCGAACCGAAGAGGTGCTATTTCGATTCCCAGTCAGGGCGCACACCTGGGTTGCGGGCCAGGTCCCCAGCTTGGGGCATGTGAGAGGCAACCACCCCCTGATGTTTCTCTTCCCCCACCTTTCTCCTTCCCTTCCCTTCTCTCTAAAAATAAATGAATAAAAATCTTAAAAAAAAAAAGAGAGACATACCTACAAAAGAGTTCCCGTAAGACTATCAGCTGACTTCTCAAAATGAAACAAAACATTGAGCCCTGGCTGGTGTGGCTCAGTGGACTGGGTGCCAGCCTGCAGACCAAAAGGTCACTGGTTCGATTCCCAGTCAGGGCACATGCCTGGGCTGCAGGCCAGCTCCCTGGTGGGGGGCACACGAGAGGCAACCAGTCAGTATCTCTTGCACCGATGTTTTTCTCCCTCTCAAATGAATAAAATCCTTTAACGCAAATGAGCGGAGGCTTTAATTAAATGGATATATCTTAAGATTACATTTATTAAGCACATCTGGCTTTTTACCAAGTCTGAGCCGACATGGGAATTTTCACGTAGGACAAACACCGCCATCTGGTAGGAACGGAGGTTCTTCGGGGCAGCCCTGCCCTGCCTGCCACTGGAGCAGGTGTAGCACACTCCGGTGTTGGGCGTGTGCGGGCTGGCTGCGTGCCAGGTGCTGTCAGAGTGCGGGGGTTTCCACGGAGCACCCAGAGGGAACTAAGCCAGCTCCCGAACAGACTAGGGTAGGTTCCTTCCCCAGCTCCCTCCCGTCTTCCTGCGTGAAGGTGTAGGGAACCCGGGGGCGAGGGGCTGTCTATAATACAGGTCACCCTCCTATTTTTTTTTTTAATTATACTGATTTTTTTTTTTTTAGATTTTATTTATTTATGTTTTAGAGAGGGAAGGGGGAGAGAGAGAGAGAGAAACAGCAATGTGCGGTTGCTGGGGGACATGGCCTGCAACCTAGGCATGTGCCCTGACTGGGAATCGAACCTGCAATGCCTGGGGTCACCCTCCTATTTCTAAAGGCATCCCCTTGCCCCCCAGTCCCCGCCAAACATATCCAGGCACAAAACATGAGCTCACCTAGGCTTCCCCCGGGAAGGGTGTACCCCTGAATTTGGGGGGTCTGGACAATCCATAGGGGCAGACAGACATCATGGGACTGTTAGCCTTCTCTGCCTTGACCCTGGTCCCACCTCAGTATGTTCACCCTTGGAAGGAAAAGGCTTCTGGAAAGGCATTCTGAGGTGTGCAAGCCTGCCAGGTTTGAGGCCTCAGGCGCTCGTGAGACATTAAGTCTTAGGTCTGGCCTCTGGCCAGGCAGCATGTTGCACCACTACAAGGGGTCTGAGCACACTGGGGCCGGGAACTTTCTTCTTGAAAATGGGCCTGAGGGGGAGGTGGGAACAGTGAACATCAGTTCCCCGAAAAAAGCCCTCGGGCTTATCCAACTGCTAGGGACACTAGAAGGTAACGAGGAAAGGCACCCCGAAATGAACGGCGCCAATATTGACGGCACACTTCCGTCGACGCTCCAAAGGGAGCCTCTATTCTGCAATCCAGAAACCTAGGCTGCCTCCTCGCAAGATCCACACGAGCAGAGCCTGCTACGCAGTGCCCGGTGCGGCCCCCCTCCCATGATCCTAGGCTGTAACCTCCCGTGTGCCTTCACCTGGGTCGTGGGGACATGGCCCTCCAGACTCTGGGAGGAGGTGTAGGAATGGGTATCGAGTTGGAGAGGGCGGGGCAGCCATTTTGAGGCAGATCAGTTGAGCACGGAAGGGACCATATTGAGAACTCGAGCTGCCTGGAGCCGCCATTTTAAGTTTGGGCTTGGCGGAAAAGCCCTGAACGGTGAAACGCAGTGACGTAGGGCTGCCATATTGGCGCTGGTCCCGTGGTGGCGGCCATCTTGGAAAGGGGCCCGCTGTGGGCGCGGCCATCTTAGAAGTAAGACCGGCCCCTTTGCAGGAACTGGAACCGAGCTCCTCCCCTCGGTGCTGGGTGCCTCTTGTCTGCGGCTGCCCTCCCGAATACCTCTTTAAGTCCGCCCCGTTCGGTCTGTTTTTAGTTTCACTTGCCTTCATTGTTCATTACCCTCGTGTGTGTGTATTTTCTCTCTGTAGTCTCTGAGTGTCCGGTGTAACTTAATCCTTTTACTTGAGACGCTCTCTCGCGCCTGCTGTCCCCCCAACCCCACCGATCTCCGATCCTAGACACTGTCTAACCTGCTTTGACTGGCCCTGTTCTCTGTGGCAGCCTTTCAACTGCCACACCCACACCCACGTCTGATGACTGGTGATCCTCTCCCCCAAGAACTGTAACACAGGAGCTGTACCTCTGAGACTATGGATGATTTTATTCTTCAAATGGCTTTACCCTTCCAATAGCTCCAGGTGAGACTGGGAGCAAGCACCCAGCCCATCCCTCTCTCCATTGTGTGAGTGGGTCACAGAAGGAAGCGGGCAGGAAGCTGGCAAGAGTCTGGTGGCCCTGTTGTGGGAGGCAAAGGGTGCCCCGGTGGGCGTGGAAATGGGGTCGACAGGTGAAGGGAGGGCCTTGTGCTTCAGATAACCTCACAGGTTTGGGCAAGGGCCAGGAAGAGTATGCAAGGGACCCTCAAGGGCTGATGACAGTTACTGACCTAAGGAAGGGCTCACAAGAGGATAAGGTGAGTTGTGAGAGGGACCTGGCAGCTCAGAGGAGGGCACAGAAGAACTTCTTCTCCCGGAAGGGGTTCTCCGAAGTGGGCACAGGGGTGATGAGGGGATCCTCACAGGCGTGGGCATCACAGTAAGTCATCAGGTCTGCTGCTGCCTTGGACACCTGGGGCACAGCCGGGAGGGAATTGTTAGCCAACCAGAACCCCTGAAAGGGACTGCAGTTTCCCTTCCTTTAAGACAGTCTTCCAGTCCCTCGTCCCCCACAGAGGCCTGGGGACACCTCTTCTTATAAAGCCTGGGACTGCTTCCCTGATCTCAGGGAGTGGTGGGGAAGCATCTTTTATCCTGAGGTTTGGGAACATACAGCACAGCCAGGCCAACTAATGGGACTCAGGGTCCCACCTACCTTTATCCTGCATAAACTGGCCTCAATCTTAAGCTGTTCCACCATCTTGCGGGCTTGCCCAATACTCATAGTGCTGTTCACAGGCGTCTCCCCTTTCATCCTGGAGAAAAGAGAGGGACAGCTCAGAGCAATCTCAACTGCAGGCCCCCTCCATGCGCACTCATCCAGCCTTTATAAGGCTGGGGCCATGTGCCCCAATATTTTGTTTTCTTATTCCCATCCTCCAGTGGACTTCCCCATCCCGGTCTTCCTCAGCTGAGGAAATGAGCCCAGGCCACAGATCATTAAACATACAAATGATTTAAGGCTTTTCAGCTATCAAGCCATGTGTTCCCAGTTCTGAAAGCCTCACCCAGGAGGAGCCCCGCCCTGATGGGGAGGGTACAAAATCCCCACCTGCCCCCTTGAGCCCCAACGGGGAAAAGCAAGATGTTCCTAACTCACCTGAGGCCACAGGCAGCCGAAAACCCTGGGGAGTAGAGTCAGTGGGGTACACGAAAACCTTCTGCCTGAGATGGGTGCCCCACCTTGCAGGGAGTTGCAGCTGAAAGTATCTGATGCAGCAGCAGAAGCTGCTAATACAGAGAAGGCCACTGGGTGGGTCGGGTCAGGTCAGTGGCCTGCCGAGGGCTGGTCCCAGTTTCTGCAGCTCAAGCACTGCCCAGACAGCTGGTACCTGCAGATGAAGGATGCTGGAAGGAGCTGTTCGGATCCTGGAGCATACCAACTGCACGGCCAGTGGGGGAGCCTGGTGGCTGCCTGCAGCCCCTGTGCACACTCCCCCTGTTACTGTCTCAATGCCTGCCCCTCCGCCGTGGCATGTGTTCTGAATCGCCTAGAGCCCTCCCTAGAGGAGCTGAAGCACAAGCAGACTTCCCCCTCAAATGGGGTGGTCCGGACCTGTGACAGCCCCTGCAGTGGCGACGGTACTAGCCGTGGGGTACCCTGCTCATTTGAAAATCTGACATCAACTGGGCAGTGGCCCCCATCATCCCCCTCCTCCCTCTACTCTGACACAGCATTTATCACATGAATCTTCGTTTCTCTCCCAGGGACCCTCCGCTCCCCATATCCAGGAAAATGTGATGAGCTACAGGTATCAGCTTCTGGATCTCCACTTCATGTTCTAGCTACAAGTGATTCGAGCACAAGATCCAGGGGCAGCGAGGTACATCAGGAAAATGTCTAAAGAAATGGCAGGCCAAAGAGAAGAATCTGGGGGGAAAGAGGCACTCAGAGACCAGATCAAAGAATCGGACAAAGAAGAGGTAGGGTGCATTGTGGGGAGAGCCCGTGATGTTTCTGGAAATAGATGGGCTTTGGAGGTGGGGGCGGGGGAGTATTGGTTTAAGAGCATCGTTGTGCTTGTTGCTTTGGGGGTGTAAAGATGCCCACCACACTGACCTTACCCTCTGAGAGCTCTTTAAATCATTTTAAATATTTTTTTAAATTATTGAATTTAGGGAGAATAAGGTGGGGAGAGAAGCATTGTTGTGAGATAGGAAGAGAGAGAGAGAGAGGAGAGAAGCATGGACATAAAACATCAGCCAGTTGCCTCCGTATGAGCCCCCGCCGGGAATGGAACCCGCAACCTTTTTAGTGTACGGGAAAACGCTCCAGCCAACTGAGCCACCTGTCCAGGGCACTCTGAGCGCTCATATTTGGGGTGAACACAGACATACAAAAATAGAAGGTCTTTATCCAAGACCTCGTCTAGATAATGCGCTGTGCAGACTCTGAAGGAGAGTCTAGTTAGGGTCGGAGGAAGTAGATCACGCATCGTAAAAGCTACAGGAAAAACACCAGGCTGAAATGCTTGTGAATACGGCACAGCCGGAGCGTTGGTGAAACGTGCAGGATGCACAGGTTCCTGCAGACTGCAGTGTTCTCTGGGCGAATGCTGTCTGTCTTGGATGCCTACCGGCCCAAAGAGCTGTGGGCGAAAAAGTCAGCGCCAGCTGGGTGTCCTTCTCTCTCCCCATTATTGGGGATTAAATGGTCGGTGGTGCAGGTGTGGGCGGCCGTGATTGCGGCCTCGAGAGGCAGGCCGAGGTGAATGCTGCTGACTCATAGCACGCCCTGGAAATGTCTTGGGTCTTGGATCTTGACGGGAGGTGCCTGTCTCCTTTGGTCGTGGTAACCGGAAGATGGACGGTCCGGGACCGGGGGAGGAAGAGTGAGGAGCGCGCGGAGGTGGGAGATTCGCAGTCAGAACAGCGGGGCCCTTGGACCTAGCTCCGCCCACTGTTGGACCCCTCCCCCGGACTAGGCCCCGCCCCGGGGCTACATTGGCTGTCTGCGGAAGGGGGTGGGGCGTGCCCGGGAGGCGGAAGTCCCTCTTGCCGTTGCCCCAGGCAGCGCGAGATGCTGGTGAGTGCAGAGTCCTGGCAGCTGGCGAATTGGTTTTTTCAACCGCGGAGTTATTAAGCGGGGGCTCCAGGTGCCGCATCCACTCGCGAGCCGTAGGGGGTTGGTGGGGAGCAGCCGTGGTCTGCAGAACGCCCTGCCTGTGGTGAGGCGCGGGCCGGTCAGGCAGCGAGTGCAGCTCCAGAAGGAGAGGAGAAACTTGGGAGGCAGCTGTGACTGGGCTTCCGCTGCTTGCTTTGAGTCTGGCTGTGCAACTTTAGGCACGAGTCACTTCACGCTTTCTCTCAGTGCAATACTTCGCAATGTGGATTGAGTGTCATCGTGTGTGTGAAAGCTCCTTAAGAATTTTAAGGCGCTCGTTCTCTATGTTTTGTGTTGCTTTGATTGAGTGGCAAGGCGGCCTGTCCCATAATCAGGTGGCAAGAGGACCCGTTCAGCTGAGGAGCTCTGGCACTGGGGGTGAACGGAGCACAGTGGAGGCAAGGGAAGGGATAATTGGCTGAGAAACACAGTCATATGGAGAAAGGCCATATGAAACAAAGACTCTGCTGTCTCTGGTTCCTCAAAGTCAGCCCAGTAACCTTCCCTTTTGTCCCCACCAACCCCCAGAAAAAAAGCTATTCTTTCCTCCTCTCTCTCTTTTTCCAGGAACCACCAGCTGCCTCATCTCGTGGCCAGGGATGGCGTCCAGGTGGCAAAACAGCTAGGAACTCAAAGCCTGAACCTGGGGCCAGACCCACTGCACCCGCCACCGTGGTGAACGACCCGCCAGTACCTGCCTTGCTGTGGGCCCAGGAGGTGGGCCATGTCTTGGCGGGCCGTGCCCGCAAGCTGCTGCTGCAGTTTGGGGTGCTCTTCTGTACCATCCTCCTCCTGCTCTGGGTGTCCGTTTTCCTCTATGGCTCCTTCTACTATTCCTACATGCCGACAGTCAGCCACCTGAGCCCCGTGCATTTCTACTACAGGTGAGAGGGGTCCTCCATCACAGTGGAGGGATCTGTGGGGGAATTGCTGCAAGGCCCCTTAGGGCTTATTCGGTTCAACCCCCTCATTTACAGAGGAGGAAACTGGGGCCCAGTGTGCTTTTGTAACTTCTTACCTTTCACAGCCCCGGGTTAAAAAGCAGGTTTCGGGGAGGGGGTGGGCTGGGATGGGAGTAAAAGGCAGAAAACTGTACTTGAACAATAATTAAAATAAATAAAATAAAAAGCAGGTTTCAGGTGATAGGGGTCTAGGATCCTAGTTCTACTTCTGGTTAAAAGAATTTAAAAAAAAATTTAATTGCAGAGTTCTTTTTTAAAAAAGACTTTATTTATTTTTAGAGAGAGGGGAAGGGAGGGAGAAAGAGGGAGAGAAACATCAGTGTGTTGTTGCCTCTCACGTGCCCCCTACTGAGGACCTGGCCCTCAATCCAGGCATGTGCCCTGACTAGGAATTGCACTGGTGACCCTTTGGTTCTCAGGCTGGCACTCAGTCCACTGAGCCATACCAGCCAGGGCTAAAAGATTTTTTTTTTTTAATTCCCCTTCTAGGCATTGTAAGTGTCAGTTCTGTTGAGGTTGGATCAGACCTCTCTCAGGGCCACAGCAGACTAATGAAACTAACCTGGCTTTTACTGGAGGAGGTGTCAGGAAAGCAGCACTTTGCCTTTTACGTGACTTCTGTTCCCTATAGTCTGCTGCATAGTAGAGATTATGGAAGCACAAGGTGTGGGGTATGTGAACTCCCTGAGTTTACAGATCCTCCAGCTATAGGACCAATCAAGAGATGCCAATGAGGGCATTATCAATGGTCCAGAATATTTTTTCCCTGTTTTGAGTCCCCCATCATGAGCTGTAATTTCTAAAGCAGAGCTGCTTAAACTTTTAGGAGGTATGGATCTCACAGAAGCTATGGCTCTTCCTGCCATAATAGTGTAGCTCCATGCCCATGCATATCCTGCTACAAGTTTGCCTATAACTTGAGGGGGTTCCTGAGCCTCTTAAACATCATCCATGGACACTTCTGGAGGATTTGTTTCCAATTGGGCCCCAGACCAGACCTACTGAATCAGAATCTGGAGGTGGGACCCAGGAATCTGCATTTTTATCAAGTTCCCCAAGTGAGAAACACTTAAGTCTGAAACTTTTCTTTTCTTTTTTTAAAGATTTTATTTATTTTTTTAGAGAGGGAAGGGAGGGAGAAAGAGAGAGAGAGAGAAATATCAATGTGCGGTTGCTGGGGGCTGTGGTCTGCAATCCAGGCATGTGCCCTGACTGGGAATCGAACCTGCGATGCTTTAGTTCGCAGCCCGCCCTCAATCCACTGAGCTACGCCAGCCAGGGCAGTCTGAAACTTTTCAACTCAGTGTCTATAGATTCCCATGTAAGAATGTCTGCTCTATGAGAGGAGATAAGCTGAAGTAGCCGGGAGAGAATGGAAGAATCAGTTGAATCTGCTGGCTGCATTTCTGTTCCCTGTCTGTAACAGAGGAGGGTACCTGTTCTGGGGAAAGGGTGGGGGTCAGGAAGGAGTGCTAGGGGGCCAAGGTGGGGCACGGCCAGGTACGGCAGACTCCATAGCTTAGCAGTGTCATCCTCATTCTCACTTAGGACTGACTGTGACCCCTCCGCCTCCTTACTCTGCTCCTTCCCTGTTGCCAACGTGTCCCTCGCTAAGGGCGGACGTGATCGGGTGAGTATGGGAGCTGAACAGAGGTTGCATTAGCACTTTGATGACTTGGAATCAAAAGGAAAACTTGAGAAAGACCTGGAGAGCAGGATTGAGTAACAGAGACTAAGGAGGGGAGGCTCTCAGGAAAAGGGGAGTTATGAACCAATGCCACCTGAACGAATTCGACCAAAACAAAAATAAAAACAAACAAACAAAAAAAAAAAAGAAAAACAGAAAGAAAGAAACAAAGAAAGGGAATCTAAAGAAAAAATTAGAGTCTAAATAAATGGTATGGATTGTTCTTTCCTGCCAATTTTAGCAGTGTTCTCCTTCTTAAATTGTTTCGGCCAGTCCATACCGATGGCATGCGGTGTGTTTGAGACCTAAGTGAACCTAAATTAACGAACCAGCTATTTCATTGGACTGGGACGGAATCCACCCCAGAGTTTTGAAAGCCTGTATTTAAAGTTATGAAACTGTTGACAAATACTCGTAACCTACCATTCCAAAGGGTACTGTGTCACAGGACGAGCCAGATGCCAGTGTGACTTCAACAGACCTGGAAACCCCAACAAATGCAGAATAGGAACTCATCCTTCTTTATTAGACTCAGACAGGGTGCAGTCCCCGAATACCTCAGAAGACCCGTGGAGGACTGGAGGGGCGACGTCATTTCTGATCGCCAGAGTTTTCTGAGTTGTCTGTCAGCAGCGTCATCAGTGGTCAGACTTACCTGAAAAGTCTCAAAATCATTTGAAAATTATTTTTCAAAAATGATACTTGGGAGCACACTGACTCAGAGACAGAAAACACAGGATACGAATAAGCATTCACTCTGAAGCAGGGAGCGCAAGCTGCAGAGCTTGGGGTTCCCTGGGGTGGGGGTGCAGACCGGCCTCATTTGGCAATACAGATAACCTGAGAAACTGTGTCTCCTGTGATGTCTGTCGTTTGCCAGGTAGCGATTCATTCTCAAAAACATACTTACCGGGTCCCATAAGTGGGCCCCAGGCGGAAGATTTCCAAGTAGCGAGGTGGCACGCTGGGTGTGGCAAGGCAGAGGTTTATCAATGTTGTGCTGCTACTCCGGAAGGGAACTCGGAGATTCCTGTAGAATGTTCTGTGAGGACATTGATTCAGAGTGCTTCGGTGGCGACGGTAATACTAATCACAAATGGACTATACAGAGCGGAACAGAAACGAAGCCTCAGCGCATCCGTGCTTGGGAGAGTGTGTGCAGTTGCGTGGCTGCCTGTGGCCCGCATCCCAGCGGGCTGCAGGGAGCCTCAGGCCGTGGGGCGTGAGGCCACCGGGTGGAGAAGGAAGGGGAAGTTGAAGGGCGAGGAGCGAGATCCAGCCCAAGTCCCTGATAACTGAAGCAGGTCAACCGTTGTTCGTCTGCATTGAGCAGTTTTGAATGGACGGGTGGATGGACGGCTGAAATAACGTGTCTCCTGTGTGTGGGGCCTTGCTAAACATAGAAGGTGCGGTCCTGCTTTCAGGGAACTCACAGAACTGATAGAATTCTGTACATTGTATTAAGTAGCAAAGTGTAAGCTGCAGATTCAAATTTCAGAAGAGTGTGTGAAGAGCTGGAGAGGTCAGTGCAAGACTGTGGAGATGGCAAGCCTCACAGCGGGCCTTCAAAGAAGAGGGAGCACTGCGTGGGAGTGGGAGGGGGGGGCTCTGCCCACTGGGCGAGCACGCAGGAACAGGGGCGTGGAGGCCTTCACACGGTGCCGATACTAGATCCCACGGGCCTCTTTGGAGATGACGTTTATTTAGACAGAATTGCTAGTTGTATATATGTATGTATGTAAAATACACACACATCTTCACTGAGATAAAATTCACATTACTTACAATCCACTCATTGAAAACATGCATTCACGTAGCTGGGCAGGCACCACCACGGTCACTTCTGGAACTTTCACGGCCCCGAGAAGGAACCCGCACCGTGAGCAGTGAGCGAGCTATCAGTTGCTCCCACTTCCCTCCAGCCCGCCCGGAGGACTGTGGGGTTGGCCAAAAAGTTCGCATAGTTTTTTCCTCGCCACGGCTGGCTCTAGTGGTGCTCAGTTGTCTTTAACCCCAATCAGAAGGGTTTTGTTAGACTGTGTTCTTGTATTGCGATGGTTGTCGTGTCAGTGTGCGTTTGGCAAGAAGCACCAAAATTGGTGAGTTTTTATGCAGCCATTTTTATATTGAAGATGGAAGAAAATACACAACATTTTGAGTTTAGTGTGCTTTATTATTTCAAGAAAGGTAAAAACTGAAATGCAGAAAACGATCTGTGCGGTGTATGGAGAAGGTGCTGTGACGGATTGAACGTGTCAGAAGTGGTTTGTGGAGTTTCCTGGTACTACTGACATTGCGGCCAAAGAATTCTTTGCCGTGGGGCCGTCTTATGCACTGGAAGATGTTTAGCAGCACCCTGGCCTCTGCCCACTACAAGCCAATAGCAGGAGATCGCCGACATACTAAAAATATCCAAATCAATAAAGTTATTGGTGAAAATGAAAAATGTGTCTTTTATTTTACAGAAAAAACTAAACAGACTTTTTGGCCAACCCAATATTTTAATGTTGCAAAGAATTCAGTGAAGCAACTGCTTTAGACTCACCTGACCTATACAGGGGGCTAGGAATCTCATGGAACCCATTTTCAGCAGGTAATTCAGACTGAAAGTAAGAATCTGTGTGAAGACTGGGATCAGCACATCCCACCTTCTGCCCTAGGGACAAGACTCTCAGAGGGCCCTCAGAGCCATTTGCAGCTTTCCGAGCTGGCTCGCTGTGGGCTGGGGCGGTGTTTTTCAACCTTAAAAAAAATCCGTTCTCTCTTTGGTTAAAGACAAACGTATGAGTGACCCCTGGACATGGACAAGGGTGTGGGGATTGACTATGGGGGCGGGAGCAGGGGGTGACTGGGCAGAGGAGGGCAAAAGGGGAAAAATTGGGACAATTGTAATAGAATAAACAAGAATATTTTTAAAAATCTGTTGCAATAGCAAAAAAAAGTTTTACTGCCACCCTTGGGATTCTTATATGCCACCCCGAGGGGGTCGTGACATCGGAAACAGTTGATACAGGGTCAGAGGAGCATAGGAATGAAGGGTCAGGAAAAGCCAGGGTGTGTTGGTGGCCCGTCTGTGACATTCTGAGATTAATGCCAGGGAAGCAGTCTTCCCACTGGGCGTCTCAGGGTTCTACCAACGGAGCCCAGATAAGGGACCCGCGGTGACCAAAACAAAGTGGACCTGGAGCACCAGGGATGGCGCCCGAGCTGGCGAGGGAGGTGGTGCGCGCTCTGGCACTGGGTTAATTACTAATGTAAGTGCAGGCAGGCTGGGCCCGGCCGGGTGGCCTCCCGGGGACGGGCCTGAGTCACAGATGGCCCAGTTGGCAGCAGGATGGTTCACTTTTGGAAAAGAAACCCGACACACCCTTTCTGAGAATAGAGCAGCTGGAGTCTGCTTCACATCTCAGAATCTCAGAAGTGGTTCTGAGATCCAGCCACCAGAAGGGGGCAGCACCTTCTCGCGATGAGAGGTGGAGAGGCCTGCAGGCCAACCAAGGGGGTTGTGGCCAAGTATTTGCAGGGTTAGGGGGAGATGGAAGAGGGACAGTATAATTTAAAAATACGTGTTTTTGCTGTCAGGCCCCTTCAGACGAATAACAAAAAATAAGGTAAAATAAAAGTAGTTTTGAAAAGAGATGTGGCTGCCTTGGGCAGGTGCTGATGTATGGACAGCCGTACCGGGTCACCTTGGAGCTTGAGCTGCCAGAGTCCCCTGTGAATCAAGGCTTGGGCATGTTCTTGGTCACCATTTCGTGCTACACCCGAGGCGGACGCATCATCTCCACTTCCTCCCGCTCTGTAAGTGTGCGCGGCCCGTGGGGGAGGGCATGCAGAACGGCCACGGGAGTTAGGAAGTGGGGGGGGGGCCCCTCAGGAGAAAAGGCCCCCGCCGTGAGGTCACAGGCGCATCAGGTCAGGGGACAGGAGTCAGTTTATCCCGAGAGACAGGCACCCCCAGAGAGCTGGTGCATTGTCCAGCCTCGGGGTAGAGTCTGGAGTGGAACTGCTCTGCCGATGGGGTCCTTGGGAGCCGGACCAGCCTGGGCGCACGCCCTCACTCAGAAACACGCAGGCTGAGGGGGGACAGCTAACTTAACCCTACCGGTGGTAAAGTGTTATAAGCGGCATAATGGTAACTGCATAGCAAGACTAGTCTGGGTTCAATGAAGAGATGTCAAGTGCTTATTAGCACATAGTGGGTGTTCAGTCATCATGAAGGCTCCATTCTTGTCAGCAGAACCACATCGTGAAGCAAATCCCCGAATGTCCATGCAGGGAACAAAGCTTCAGCTGGTACACTGGGCCTTGATCTGTTGTGGATTTTAGAACTCTGGGGGAAAGGCAGATCTGAGATGGTGTTAGGCTAGGAAGGTTTCTAGGAGGAGGGGCCTTCACTGTTCTCGGACAGAAACGTGTGGTTGAGGGGGGCAGGGCTGTCCCTCAGGCATCTGGAATGAGTGGGCCAGGACTTGGATGGGGTGTGGCAGAGGTGTAAGCGAGGGAGCAGGAGACCTGAGGAAGAGGCAGCCTTCACAGACCGCTCAGGGGTGACTGCGGGGCGGGGTGGCCCTTGAGAAGCTGGGGTGCCTGACCCGGTGTCTCCCTCCCGGCCCTGGCAGGTGATGCTGCACTACCGCTCAGACCTGCTCCAGATGCTCGACACGCTGGTCTTCTCCAGCCTGCTGCTGTTCGGGTTTGCGGAGCAGAAGCAGCTCCTGGAGGTGGAGCTGTACCCGGAGTACAGAGAGAACTCGGTAAGCGGGTGAAGGGGGACGAGGAGATGGCCTTCCCCACAAGCCCAGAGTTCTCCCCGAGGAGCCTCTGGGCTCAGGGAGGAGGCACAGCGACAGAGAGCCCGGAAGCGGGCCTCACCTTGACAGCAGCAGAGTCCTGGCCTGATGCGGCCCCACCCTCCGCCCCCACCCCTGCAGTACGTGCCGACCACCGGAGCGATCATTGAAGTACACAGCAAGCGCATCCAGCTGTACGGAGCCTACCTCCGCATCCACGCCCACTTCTCTGGGCTCAGGTGAGGGACCACCAAAGCGCACCTTGGCGTCTCTCCTGGGGCTGCCCTTCAGCAAAGAGGGCCCTAAGCAAAGGGAACAGGTTTTACACGGGCCACAGGGTCTCAACCCAGGCTGCACAAATCCGTTTCCTGGGGAACCCTC
>PVIA01006453.1:0-97073 GCA_004024845.1 Tonatia bakeri
CAAGTGTTTCCTCAGAGAGTGACGTGTCAGGGCAAAGCCAGCACAAAGGCTCATTTGGATCTTTCTCTGAACAAAGAACCATGTCAGATAACACTTGAGTGACAGGAAAAATACCATCCACTTTCTTGCTGGACCCTTTGGCCCAGCTCGAACTCAAAGAATAGGCTCAGTTCATAAGCTTAGGGTAGTGCATCCCCCTTGGGCTGTGAAATTCCAGGTCCCTGCCTCCCCGCTCTCCTCCTCCATCTAGAGTCTATGCAAGTTGCATTTACTCCTTCTCCCTTGACTTGATGAGGAGGACTCAGGCTGTGTCCGGGGCAGGGAATGAAGCAGGAAGAATAAAAGCGCAGCCTCGCCCAGCCCTGCACCCCCACCCCCACCAGAGCCACGCACAGTCCCTCAGCAGGTCACTTAACTGCTCTCACTCTCAGTGGTGTGACAGGGAAGTGGAATCTGTGACTCTCGATGTAAAACTCCAGTGCGGGTCTTCCCTGGAGGGTGTCTGAAGGGCTGCTTAGCGTCTTTCCTTACACATATAATACGGACCTCAACCCCAGCAGGGCAAAGCTAAACTGTGGGTCTTCCACCCAAACCAGCCCCCCGGAGACTCCTCATCTCCGTGGGCATCAACTCCGCACTCCCACTCGCTCGAGTCAAAACTGTCCATTGTCTTTTGTGCCCATAGTCCAGTCCCCCAGGCGAACATGCAGATACCTAGGGCACCGCACTCCGCCCCCTCGTGCCCCAAGCCATCACCTCTCCTGCGCTAGCCCACAGGTACCCAAGCTTCCTAAACTCCCCACAAAATGGCCACTGGAAAATGGCAGAGCGATCCTATAAAAATGTTTATGTCACTCAAATCCTGTGAAGAGTCTGTATCTCAGAGTCAAAGTCAAGACATTTACTATGGCCAACAAGGGCCCCACAGGCTCCGCTGCCCCGAGCCCCCATCCCAACCTGATCTCCTACTGCTGTCTCTCTGGACCCCGAATCCCCCTAAAGTGCTGGCCCCCCCAGAGCCTGTCCTGCTCATTTGCTGCCCTTTGCACTTCAAACACCAGAGAGGCACTCAGGCAGCCAGACAGGGGGATTTGGCCATTATACTCTCTCTCTTGCTCCTCTCCCCTTCATCCCCCACTAGACAGGATTATGGGTTGCACCTATTAATTCTTGTCTGGAAGCAACAAACCCACCTTTTTCCTCATGCAGTTTTATAAGCTGCTCCTCTTCTCTGGGGCAGTCAGGGAGAGCCAAGGCCGTCCTCACCCCAGCCCACACAGAGCCCAGATGGAGAAACTGTGTGCTCTGAGTTAGCTGGCCCCAGAGTCAGCTGTGCAATTCCCCAGGCCCCCTTCCCAAGGACAGCAGGACACAGTGGGGAGGGGAAAGTGTAGGGGCCTGGTACCTGGGATCCTCCCATGGGGGGACGCCTGGAAATCTTCCCCCCAATCTGCTCCCCAAGAACAAGCAAAGCAATAAGAATAAAATTGTGCCCAGTGAAATCGTGTATCTGCTCACTTGCTCTTGGCTAAGGGCCTCCCAATTCCAGCTACCACAAGGCCCAGGAGCAGGAGTAGACAATGTCCCAGCCTGGTGGGGAAGACAATGAACAGGCAAGGACAGTGACAGCTGAGCGACAGGCGCACTGACAATAGGAAAGTCAGACTCTGCTGGGAGAGTCGAGGAAGGCTCACCGCCAGCAGTGACACTTGAGTGGACTTCCACATATTAAGTAGGCATCATGGGAGGTGGGGGAAAGAAAAGAACCAAGCGTGCATGGGCTAGGAGACTTAAAACCACATGGCAAATTTCTCAAAGTGCATGGATTTCCACACAGCTGAAAAGAATGGTATGTGTGGGGTAAAAGCAAGAGAGGGTTAGAGAGAAAGGAATGTCATGCACCACAATGAGGAGTCTGGATGTTCCCCTGAGAAACAGGGAAGCCCCAGGAGGGTGTTATGTGAGGACTTGACAGCAGGAGACGCAAGTTAAAGAGATGACCCCTGTTGCTATGGGGTGGAGGGATGGGCTGCGGGTAGGAAGCTGTGCAAGACCAAGGACTAGAGGGAAGGCCTTGAGGGGAGCATTCCAGGAGTCATCCTGGGGCACAGCCTGAAGCTGAGCGAGGCAGTGAGGAGGGAGCAGCCCAGAGCTACATTTAGAAGGTGGAATCGACAGGTCTTGGAAATAGATTCATTGGTAGGGGTAAGAGGAAGGAAGGGGGGAACAGAAGGGAAGAGGAAGGGAGAGGGACAATTCTAGATGACGCATTTTGGTGGCTGGGTGGATGACAGTGACACGTGCTGAGTAAAGATGTCCAGCATGAAGAGCAGGTCTGCAGGGAAAGGTGGAAAGTTCACTTCCAGAAAGGCTGAGGCTGAGGTTGAGGTGCTCGTGAGAGAGCAGGGCGGTGGGTCAGTGGAGAGGGGCTGGGCTGAGGCCGGAGGACTGCACAGAGGCCCGGTGCAGAGGCTGCCGAAGGCTGTGGGAGGGGCATGATTTCCCTGGCACTTCCGCAGATGGGAAAGAGAAGCAGGCCGGGGCTTACCTCCAGGAAAGGAGCCCCACACAAGAGACACCAACATGCCCGGGTCACTCCAAGCTTCGGGGACGTCCCAGTGCTGGCTGCCCTGCTGTGGAGGCTCTGAGGAAAGACATAAGGGGCGTCGTCCCAGAGCTCCAGTACCTGCAGCCATCATACTCTTGCTGGCAGAGCTGCTGCAGGCTCAGTGCTACCCTGTGGTCCAGGGCCAACTGTGACAAAGGCCATCTCACTGCTCGGAGGAGGCGGTGTCCCAGGGGTGAGAGATGGGCTCTCCCTCACATCTAACAGCAATGCCCTCCCCGTAACTCAGCCCACCCATCAGGCCCTCCCTCCGGCTCCTGCATCCACCCCTGTCCTGGGTCCCTGTTCTGATACCCTGCCTTATCTCTGTAGGTCCTTAGGACTCCAGTTAACCTTTGTGCCTCATCTGACCCTGGCCCCGAAGTCCTGGTCGGAGCATCATCCAGTGGCTGGGCCTCATACCCTGCAAGCAACTCAGGAGTATGTCTGAGGCTACCCACCTACAGGTAGCCTTGTACCTGACCACTGGGCCTCATCCTTCCCGGAAGTGTGTTATTTGACAAAGATGCCCCAGGGAAGTCTGCGTGCCTGGCCAATGACTAGACGGCAACCTGGTCAATGAATGCTGGGCTCACCAGTGGGATTGCAGCCTGATCCTCCTCAGAGAGAATCTAGGGGCCAAACGCCAGGCCTCTTTCTGTCTGTGTTATTGTAACCGCCCTGTCTCCTCTGCCACGGGCACAAAAGCCCTGCCTGATGGTGTCCACACTTCTCCCTCTCGTGCGTGTCTTTGCTTCTCTCCATCATTGTGGGACTGTTCCCATAGCTCTGCCTTGGTGCACAGCAGTCACTTAATAATGACTCCGATGGCACTGATGGATACAGCGGGTGCTCATCAATCTTGCTGAGGGACAGACTCTGGCTGGAGACAGGGCTATAAAACTTGCCTTCCCTGCCCCAAGCTTCCTTTTTCCTTGATTCACTCCCTAGTCCCATCCCCTGGAAACAGCATAAATCCTATTATCACTTCTCCTTTCTCTATCAAATCTGTTCTCCAAGCCTTTATTGTCTTTGTTCCGAGGCTTAGTCCCTGTCCCAGAGAAAGTTGTGGTCCAGCTGGGAAGAGGGGCTCAAGGTCTCCAAAGCGGTGAGCTTGCCTCCAAGGTCGGTGCCTTCAGCCATCTCCCTGATGGCACACAAGGGAGGGATATAAAACCACCACATACCAAGCACTCACTGGGCATCAGGCCCTGCACAGGGGTTCCGCTCAGGATTTTTTCACCTTCCTGGCAAGTCTGCAAAGGAAGCACCCAACACCCGCTTCACAGGTAATTGGGCAGCTGGGAAGAGACCTGGGGACAGACAACGAAGAAGAGCAAGAATTCAATTTAGCCAGTGAGGACGCTGGCTGGCCACCCTGGAGGCTAGCCACTCTGGAATGCTCCCCCATTGTGTTCCAGTTTTCCCACTGGAAGTTGAAGACTCGGACTAAATGGTCTCTGAAAACACTTCAGCTGCTCTTCTCCATCTCAGCGGCACGCAGGGGCCTTGGGAAAGCCGTGCTCAGCTGGAGGAAGGTGCCCAGCACAGGGCTCTGGGATGGCAGCTCTCCCGAGGGAAGGCAGCCACGCTGTGCTCTCCATGGTCGCCTGGTGCCCAGGTGCACTGAGGTTCTCAGGTAGGGTGGGTCCTGGAGAAAGGTGGCAGTATAATTGCCACCAGATGAGAGGCACAACATGTATGCTGCCAGGAGACCTACTGGCTGCCTGCGTAAGGTAGGGGTTGGGGTGGAGGGCGAGGGAGACGGCAAAACTGAGAGTGGGCTTGAGGGGAGGAAATGAACTCCAGCTGAATCACAGGAGAAGCTGGAGAGTGATTCTTCTGGGGCTGGGAGTGCAGGTAGTTTCTGTGCGTCTTCCCATGAGAATACATGGCCTTCGTTCACCTTTCCAGAAGTCACAGGCACCTGTATTCAGAAAAGCACAGGTTTTCCCTGGCTGGGTAGCTCAGCTAGCTAGAGCATCCTCTGGGTACATGAGGTTGGGGGTTTGACCCCCCAGTCAGGGCACATATGAGAATCAACCAATGAATGCATCAGTAAGTGGGACAACAAAATGGATTCTCTCCCTCTCTCTCTCAAAAATTGATTTAAAAAATTAAAATAAAAAAGAAAACCATAGTTTTTTTAGCCTCCCTGGAGGAGACAGGACAATTCCCTGTGATGGTTTTTAGTCGGTCTCTGTGGCAGCGGGGCCCTGTGCATTCTGACGTGCGGGAGTGTGCTGCCGTGTGCAGACACTGCCCGGGAGGGCCCCGGGTGGGTGCTCTGTCACCCTACTGGCTCTGAGAGCTCTGAGGGTTCCCCAGGGTTTGGACTGTGACTCTTCGAAGGAGCACCTAGCAGTAGACCAGCTCGTCTCAAATAACACAACCAACACAAGCAGACGCTCGAGTCATGTGAACAAGTGGAAATGTTACAACCTCACCTAACAAGAATGCTAAAAGTGGGGGCTCCATGTGCTCCCCGGACTCACGGAAAGCAGGTGTCCTGGTGCTTCCCCAATGCCCCCACACTCAGGTGCTGAGCGCCTGGATGTGTTCTCTGGCTGCCTCCCCACATAGTCCCAGGAGGGCTGCTGTGTCTCCAGCTCTCATTCTCACCACCTTTTTAAAAATTAAGAAACTTCTGCAGAACATTCTGACCCCTCCACCTCTCAGGGGTCGTGGCTGCCTCACCCACAATCACTGGAAACTCCTCAAACCCCCATCCACCCTGGGACGGGTTGGCTGTGGCCCCTGGACTTCTGTGACAGCATGGAGCGGGTGCACCCCTGACCACAGACCTCCAATTCTATCAGCGTGGGAGGAAGTGGCCTTTTATCCCTGGGGCTGGGGGATTTGGGCCGTCACCAGGCTCTGCCACTCACTGGCACTTACCTGCCTGGGCTCTCCACCAGCCACTCCCCTCTTGCCATCCTTGGGCTCAACTCCTAATCTAGGCCTGTCCTTTATCCCCAGGTAGTGAGATTAGGCACCTGCACTTCAGCTGGAACGAGAGGAGGAGCCACTGTCAGGCCAGCAGGGTGGCTCTGGGTCTCCGCGCCCAACGTTCCCATGAACGCAGGCACGCTGGGGTGTGCACACGACGGCACAAGGGAAGAAGGCCCTGGTGGCCAGGATCCCCAAGTGTGGCTGTGACACTTGCTTTATCCCAGCATTTGTGCTCTGTGGCTGCGTGGCCTTGGGTGAGTTACCAGTCTCTCCAGTGCCTCAATGCCTGTGCAAGGGAGGTGCACGTGCGTGTATTTGATGTGTAACATGTATCACTATGTATGTGATAGCACCGACTTCACCAGAGCACGTGAGGTTGTCTGAGTTGCTGTGCATAAAGCACTTCTCAGCCCATGGCACATTCTCAAGAAATGGGAGCCTCATCATTGCCACCACATCATCTCCACGATGGTGTATGACACAGTCGACACAGCCTCCCGACGCCAAAACAGACATCTACCCAAGGGGCAGACCCTCAGCAGGTTTCAGCTCCAGCGCTCGGAGCCTGCTGGCCAGCTGGGGATGGAAGTGACCCACACGCTATCTCTAGAACCTCCAAGGTAAGAACACAAACCCCCCTGGATAATGAGAAACAGGGCAATTCCTGGAGCCTTGCCCTGCGGGCTCAGCAGTAGCCATGGAGACGGGAAGCAGTTAGCATCCCGGGTGGGTGTTAGCATCATGACATTGATTGTGCTGGCCCACCCCCAGCACCCTCTCATGTCCGGCTGACCCAAACTGGGTCTCTTGCCTGTCTGGTCAGCACTAGGTCAGGGAAGGCATGTCCAGCCCAGGCCCTCTGCCTCCAGCTCCAGCACCGGCCCCGGGAAGACCACAACAGGAGGAGGTGGGTGGGTGGTGATCCTCCACGGGAATGCACAGGGGACATCAGGCAGCCTGTATGCCACCTGCTGGAGGGGGCTGGGGCTGCGAGAGACAGGGACAGTGCTCTGTCCCCTGCCATGGTTCCGAATGTGGACGTCAGCCGTGTGTGCAGGTTCGATGCGGTGGCACCAAGTGCATTCAACACTCAGCCTGGGACCACTTCTGGGATGTTCTGCCCGACTGAATTACCTCTGCTCCCTGAAAATGCAGCTCTTCCCGTTGAGAGCTCCCCCTTCGCCCTCCGTCCACGCCTTTTCTCTGTACCCCTTCTCCTCTATTCCCCCACACACTTGTCTCGTTTTCAAATCTCCTTCTTGATCCTGCACACACACTCGGCACTTCCTCTGCCCCTAGTCCTCCGCCCCAACACTGCCACCACAGCCCTCCCCAGACACCTCCTCCCCTCCCCCCTGGGATTTCATCTCCTACTGAGACCCAGGGCTGCCCCGTCCCTGCTCTCACACCAGCTCCGGCCCAGCCCAGCCCAGCCCAGGGGCCCGCCCACACTGCGCCTTCAGCTCTCTGGCCAGCTGCTCGCCCAGGGAGTTGCCTTACGTACATCAGCCTCCCCAGCATCCAGTAACCCCCTGAGTGTGACCAAGGGCCCAGTAAAAGGAATGACTGATCAGTGGGGGGAGACGTTAGCAGCCTCAACTCCAAGTCCACAGGCCTCTGATTACAGGACATCAGTTGGGCCAAGCAGAGACACGAAAATGCAGCTATGTGTTGGGACAAGAAGGCCAGGAGAAATGAACAGGGGACACCCAGGGGGCCAGATAGGAGCTCCAGCAGAGAGGGCAGCTCTGAAGGGGCCTGCAAACAGCCTAGACAAGTGCCAGAGCCAGCATGGTGCATGAATAAGATGTGGGTGACAGGGGAGAGACCACAGTGGTGACAGTGGCAGTGAATGGGGTGGGGAGAGTGCAGGTCCAGGTGAAGAGCTGTCCCAGGTGTCACATGGATGCTGACACTACCAGGTGAAGGACAGAGGGAAGAGGAGAAGGAGAGGAGACTTAGCCAGAGTTTCCGGTCCAGGATCAGGAGACTGAACATGTGTGTTTCATATTTTTACCACTTACACGTCTTGAGTGAGGTTAACCATGAGCGATACGGTCATGTCAACCCCAAGTGCCCTTAACAAGCTCCTGACCCTCTCCTGCAGCTTCATTCAGCCCCTGCTCTAAGGTAAGTGTTGGTCAGTCCTGTCAGCTGTGGGGGTGGTGGGGGGCAATGGGGAGCTTGGGAATCCAGCCCTGGTGCCAGACGTGCTCAGAGCAGCAGGACTCCTACTGCAACTCTCCAGAAGAGAACCACCCCCCAAACCAGATGAGAGCCCCGAAGGCAGCCTGTTGCTTCCTCTGCACTGTTGTCAGCTCAGACTGCTGGGGCTGTAGCCATCCCCAGGGAGGAATGTTCTTCCAGCAGCAAATTTGCCTTCTTTCCTAGTTGGGCTGCTGGGCTAAAGGTGAGCCTCCTGCCCCAGCCAGCTCCGCCAGTGGTGGCCCCAACCCTGCAAGGGGACAGGGCTGCATGCATCGCCTGTCGGAACGGGCTCTGCCTGGGAAGAGGCCCCAGGTGTGTAACGGAAAGGGCATCCCCGGGGCAGAGCCCTGAGTGCTGGGAGAGCAGTGTCCAGCTGTGGGAGAGCATAGTAGGTCCACACTCAGGGGAACTCCTGGGAAAGCAGGGTTACTCTCCTAATAAATGCCCTCCAGCTGCGCTGCCTCAGAGTCCCACATTCTCACTGGGCATCAGTTTCCTTCACGGCATCTTGGCCCAATTCCATAACTTGCTCACAGCTTTCATTTATTAGAATACTTTCATTCTTGTCCTTACATCTCAGTCCCGTTCCTTTTAAAAACTTCAATCTCCAGCTCAGATCAAAACTCACATGCTGTGGCTCTAGGTTTGGTGTGTGTGTCTGAGGGTTGGGGCTCAAAAGGATTGTGTTGTCAGATTTAACAATTAAAAACACAGAGCTCCCAGTTCAATTCGGATTTCAGATGAATACTCACATTGAACACTGAATAGCAATATTCACGTACATTTTCTTAGGGTAAGTATGTTCCATGCAGTATTAGAGACATACATATCCTGAAAAATATTTGCTGATTATCTGAAAATCCGACTGAACTGGGAACCCTGTGTGTTATACGGCAGCCCTGGAGTACAGTGTGGCTCATGGGGTCCCTCCCCGCTCAGTAGCCCTGCTCTAGGGCCAGAGAGAAGGGGCAGCTGCAGTAGAGGGACATCCTCACCTAGCCAGGTGCCCAGGTGACAGACCTTTTTCCAGTGACTGCCATTGCTGCCCTGGTCGTCACCCACAGGCTTCGCTGCCCTCAGCGTGGCGGGCCCCCAACAGAGAAGGTGTGTTGGGCACTTTGGGACCTGCCCCACCGTTCAGCTCACTTAGGTGGGAGATCCATCAGTGATTCAACCTCTTCCACTGTCCCTTAGCATCTGCTCAGGATCCTCGCCCCTGAGCACACTGTTCCAGGGCAGGAAATTACAGGGGACCTTCATCCTTATCAAATGAGGCAGTGCGGGCTCTTCACCATCTCTCCCTATTTCTATCTCAACCCCTTCAGGCTACACGGGGACAGAGCAGTGCATCAAAGCCACTGAAAGCAAAGCACCCTCCACCCGATCTTGCGGAGCCCCCAGTCTCTCTGATTGGTTCTCATGGAGATCTCCTCCCTTAGCTTTAAGGAGCAAGCGTTGCCTCCTTCCCCATAAAGTCAGCGTCCTTTGTGCGAGTGCCCCCTACATTCCCTGGGGAGGGAGGGGCTGTTCAGGGGTTCTGCGGGCCAGACTGCAGGGGTTCCCTCTACTGAGGAGGTGGGAACTCAGTGGTTTTGTGCATGCACAGCTCAGGGCCTTCGCCACAATTCATGAGCAACAAGAAAATGCACCTGACGTCTCACGAATTCCACTTTGCCCAATTCTAATTTGCGAAGAGGAGAGAGGCCCAGCTCCCTGGAGAAGGAGCTGGATGGGAGATAATAAGGTCTGCACTCTTGTCATCCCTGTCTGACCAGGAGCAGGATGGCTTCCCCCTTGGTCCTCGCTTTTCTCTTACTTTCTGTTACATAGGGTCTGGTCCACGTGGTCTCTTCTGGAACTTCTGGTGTGTTACTGTAATTACAGATCCTCTCTGGGAGGAGAAGAAAGGAATGAAGGCCAAGAGAACCCTTCCTGTTGGGGTGTGGAGCTTCAAGGGTTAGAAGTGGAAACTTCACTTCCCAGCAGCCTCCCTTTCTGCTGAGAGGCCTCCACAGAGCCTCAGATCCCCGTCTTCACTCTGTGCAGCTAGAATAGCAGAGGAGAGAGAGGCAGCACCACAGACAGCGGCCGGCATCTGGGAGAGGGAGGCAGGGCTCCTTCCGGCCCCAGCCCCTCACTGCACAGCTGAGCACTGACTGTACAGCAGGCTTTTCTCTTACTTTCTCCATCTTGGTGAATGAACTACAGCCTCTGAGTTACTGTATTTTTCGGACTATAAGATGCACTTTTTTTAAACTGCATTTTTTGGCTTCAAAAATTTCCCCCCTATTTTCTTCCTCTAAAACCTACGTGCATCTTATGGTGTGGACCCCAGATGCACCTAGGTTTTAGAGGAGGAAAAAAGGGGGGAAATTTTTGAAGCAAAAAATGTGGTAAAAAGGTGTGTTCCATTTTTCACAGGCCAAGAAACCGAGATGTGTTTAATTTAAATATAATGCATTTCACTTCTGTTCTATGGCACACTTTGTTTTCACCTTTTCATATTTTTCCTCCCCACTCTGCCATCTAGTGAAGGAACCAGGTGTTATTCCAATCATTGTTTTACGTTACAATCGATGATGTTTGCACTGTGATCTTGGGAGCCAACTGATGTTTCACAAGAGGAACTCAAAACGTGTCTGCGTGGCTTCAAAGGCTATGCTGCTTTCTACCACCATGTGGCTGTGCCGCTGCCTCTGGGTCGTACAAGGTGAAGGTAAGCCTGGCTCTATCGGGCTCAAGGCCCCTCCCCGGACCAGGCTCAGCTAATCTCAGCTCACCCAGCTGGCATTCAGCCAGCAGCCACTGGAATGTCTCCATCTGTTGTTCAGACCAGTGTCTGTTCTGATTGGTTGGTATCCATGCTGTACCAATTACTTAATATTGTCAGTATCATCCCTGGCCCACCTTCTGCCCTACCAAGGTCTTCCCAGCAGACTCATGCAGAGAGGGAGCCCTGCTGTGCACAAAGAACTGAACAAGGCTCTTAAAGGGGACAGAGAGGAAGAATCGGGCGCTGCTCTCAGGAAACCCAGTCTCGGAGGGGAAAACTGCTCTATATTCACAAAGCAATTTGAAAGCAATATGATGCCAAATAAAGTTCTCACCTGGAGGGTTCGGGCAGGAAGCTGATTTGAGACCAAGTGACTCAGTGTAAGATGAAGTCTCCTTAGCTTATTTCCATTTCTTTAAACAAAACAATATATAAAAAACAATTTTTTTCTGAGAGTCTGCATTATTCTAGGTGCTTCTATATATTCCATCTCATTTAATCAGCAATATTAATTCAGCGCACATTAAATATCAAGTAATGTGGAAGGATGAATGGGTCAGAAAAAGCCCGAGGCTGGGTTGTGCTGTCAACAGCTAGCCAGGTGTGTCTTGCAGAAATGGGAAAGCACCTGGTTTTAAAACTAGACAGAAGACCTGAGCTAGAATCCTGGCCTGGGGGCGCCCAGTCTTGGCCTGGGCAAGTCTCAGCTTCTCTGAGCCTCAGTTACTCCAAGTGTTGGAAGGGAAGGGAAGGGAAGGGAAGGGAAGGGAAGGGAAGGGAAGGGAAGGGAAGGGAAGGGAAGGGAAGACCTTGATATATGTCTTGGAGGATGTTTCGTGATTCAGTGAAAAAAAGCATCTTAAAGTGCCTGCCACAGCACCTCACACCCAGTGGATGGTCCGCAATCATTATACAGGGTTTTTCACTTTCCACAGGCATTTCTTTTGTTTTATGGGATCTTTATTCTGTTCATATTGACAAATATGTTCTTCCCTAATAGCCCTTGTTTTCTTTTCAAATAAACTTTTTAATTTAGAACCACATTAGATTTATGGAAAGGTTGCAGAAATAGTGCACAATTCCCATTTACCCCAGTCTTCCTGTTGTTAAAACCTTACATTTGCCATAGCTAAGGAACCAATATAGATACAAGATTTATTAACAAAAGTCCACACTTTATTCAGATGCCCCTGGTTTTTCCCTGGCGACCTCTTTCTGTTCCAGGATCTTGTCTGGGACCCACGTGACACTTCATCCTCACATGTCTTTAGACTCCCAAGTGCGACGCGCTGTTTCTCAGATTTCCCTTGTTTTCAGTCACCGCAGCAGCTTTAGGCACAGCAGCCATTACTCTGTAGAGTGTCCCTCAGTTGGGATTTGCCTGATGTTTTCTGATGACTAGACTATGGTTATACTGGTTTTTGGCAGGAAGGGCACAGAGGGAAAGTGCCCTGGCTACCAAGTCACATCAAGGATGCATGAGATTGGCTGGACTTACTTCTAATGATGTTGAGACCCAGGTAAGATAGATGAAACATATTGCTCAGGTTCCTCCACTGTGCGTTTACCCTTTTCTCCTGTGAACCCTGAGGAAAAACAGGACACCTATGGAGAAGGGTTCCTGGTGGTTAATGGGGCGCACATGTGAAGCCTAGCGGCCATTTCTGCACAGGGGCATATCATGCCAACTGCACTTCGTGGAGAAGCCTCTGCATGGAACTGCCTGCCTCCACTCTGTGTCTGCCATCCAGCCAGCCCTTATAAAGGAGTTCCTCGACTCCTATTTCAGCCAATAGAACTGAGGCTTTTCCCATTGGAGCTGTGCAGATCTGACCAATAAGAGTGAGAGCGGCTCTATTCTGACCAATCAGGGACCAGGGATGGGCACACCTGTCTATATAAGCCAGCTCCTCTCTGGCTCCTAGAGTGCACCTTGCAAGATTGAAGGTTGTGTTTTTCCAGCTGGAGCTAAAACACTGGAGAGCCTCAGAGCGCCGTCCTCACAGTGCCCAGTGGAGATAGGAGCTGTTCCACAGCTGTGCTGTGTTCACAGCCGTGCTGTATCACCTTCCAGCTGTTGACACTGAAGCTTCTTTCTTCACCACACCCCAAATTGAGGCTTCCTTTTGGTGATGAATTGGTGCTTATGACGATAAGTCAACACCCCCTTTCTCATTAGCTGTTTTTGAAACTATCTTCCGTAAAATAATTCTCACTTGCAGTAGACGCACCCAGAAGAAAAAGCAAATAAAACCCAAATAATCTGAGATGATACATTGGAAGTCAGAAGTAAATAGTAGGGAAAACCCAAGGAGAAAAAGTTTGCAGAGCCAGTAAGCTCACATAATGATCTTTGGGGAGGACAGCCTCAAGCCAGGGTCTCCGAGGCGAGGGGAGCGAGTTTGGACAGGAGGTGGCAAAGGGGAAGTGTTCCCTATGTGGCAATGGCAGGAGCAAAGCGGGGATCACAGCCGAGTATGCACCTGTGCATAGCTCAAGTGGGAACACAGCCATGCCCACTGTGGTGGAGGGTGAGGGAAAGGCCTGGCTCAGAAAACACTTCACACTTATCGAGAATGGTCAGAGCATCTTCTTCAATGCTCTTTAAGCCTCGTGATCCACAAGGGACTAGGGCTGAAACAGATAAATAAACAGAATGAGGGAGAACCATAGATTAGTGCCTCTACACACTGCTCCCCCAAAACCTCAGCCCACACCCCAGCTCCACCACCAGGCAGCAGGAGGCTCAGTGTGCGACCAAGACAGGTAATGAAGTCAAGTCCACGTACCCCCTGTTTGCAATTACACATGTCTAGGCCCAGGCCCAATATGCCCAGGGGTTTGCAGCCATGTTCACCTGGTGGAGCACATTGGCCTCCACTGTCAGTCTGTAGATGCCCATGAACCTGTGCACACGGATACATGCTTGGTGGACAAGCTGCAATCTATCAAACCTGATGACCCTACAAGCTGCAGTGGGGCACATGACTCCCACTCTTCCTCACCGGCTTGCCCCGGCTCTCTGCTGAGACCAGGAGAACCGACTCATCTCGGTGTCCTACCTCTGCGCCTCCCTCAGAACCCCAACACGCCGTGCTTGGGGACAAGACCATGGTGCGGGCCTTCTCCAGGGAAGCTGCAGAACCCAAGGCCAGTGCACGCTCTGTGTCTGACTGGCTGAAAGTGCTGAGGACCAGGTTCTCACCTCCCCATTGGTTATGGGGAGGAAATGTTCAGCTTTAGTCCCTGGAAACGGAGTTACCAGTTCATTTCCATCTGCATGGGAGGGGGACATGGGGACTGTTGGAGGGTGAGGATGTTGGTTTTAAAAAACAAGCCCAGAGCTTTTGTCTGTTGTATAAAAAGGCAGTGCCTTGCAGTCTCTGAGGAGAGGGGGTGGGGCGTGGGCAGACCCCAGGATGTGGCAGGCCAGGCAGAAGTGAGAAGCCAACAGCAGAGACCAGAGTGGACATGGATTAAGGTAGAAGGGGCAGGCTGGAGGCAGCACCCACAAGCTTTGGAGTTCAAATCCTGGCTCTACCACCTGTTACTCTATAGATCTTAGCAGCCTTGAACTGTCTCTCTGAGCCTCAGCCCTTAGGACCTGGTCGGTGGGATGGTGAAGGGCCCCACACTGGGCCCGCCTGCCTGGCCGTGAGCACAAGCTCTCCTCTTTCTAGAACACGGGCCTTGGGGAAGTTGCATGTGCTCTATGTACTTCAGTTGTGTCATCTGGAAAATTCCAGGCACATACTAATTGCTCAATAAATGCTACCTATTTATTCTGTATGAAATGATAAATCGCATATCCTGCAATGAAAACAGCTTTAGGAAAAATGAATGATTGCTACTGACACTCAGAACATGGGCTTCCGGGATCAGCTGCCTTTGGGAAATAGGGTCTGCAACAAGACTATTCAGTGTGTGTGTAAATCACACCTGCCCCTTGTGAGGGACAATTCAGAGAGTGAGGGTCTCGGGCCTGCTCCAGGGGGCAGGCCCTGGGCAGGGGACCCAGGGGCTCAGGGCCTGGGAGCAGGGGTCAAACCGAAAGGGGGTTCCTCTCTGGAGAAAGCTGAACTCAGATCAGGAAGATTGACCACGAGCCGGAATCGTTACCCTCATCTCACTAGCCAGGGAACAGCTATTGCAGACAGAAAAATCAAAGGGGCATTTTTAATCCTGCACCCTCCTGGGAAAACATGAGAGCGGGCAACTAACGTCCACGGGAAAGCGGGGTGCCCTGTGCGGAAGCATGGAGGAGGGTGTTCGGGGAGGCCAGGAGCTGCCAGGTCTGACACTGGCAGAGCAGCTACTGAGACCCGGCTGCCCCGCCCAGCACCCCGCCCACCAGCCGCCCACCCTGCACAGCCCACAACACAGCACTGAGTCTAAGTGTTATTCCAGGCTCTTTCCATCTGTCCCAGGCTGCTGCTCACGTGAGCTGAGCCCCTCACTGAGGCCTCTGACTGTTGTGCCTTCCCCCTCGGCCACAGCTCTGCTCCGCATAGCAGGCTGTCAGGAGGTAGCCCTTTCAAACTGTCATGATTAACCACTCAAATGAGCGGTACACAGAGTAAGTGCTATGTGCTTTTTAAAAATAGCCCAGAAAGCCCTGGGCACACATGGAAAGGGCAGAATGACATTCTGAGTATCTCAGAGAGGAAGCTGAAGGGATAGCACTTGCCCGAGTCAGGGTCACCCATCCCCACCCCTGAGCTCTGGGCTGCAGGAGCACCCAGGGCCACAGGGTGGAGTGCCAGTCCACTCAGGGGTCCCCTGCCAGCTTTTGTCTGACAAGGGGCCACTGCAGGGAAGACACTGCCCAGAGAAGGGCTTCCCTGGATGCCTAGACAACAAAGGGCTGAACACTGCTGGTGAGCAAGGCCCATGCAGGCTTCCCACTGACATGAGACTGTAGAGTGTGATGAACAGTGGAAACAAGGAAGGACAGGGTGGAAGCAGGCAACTGAGGACATGGAGCCAAGGCCCAGATGAGTAAAGAGATAAGCCCATATCTCCATGCCCTCCCCAGGCAGGGCCCCACTGCAGATACCAGACAACCCGGCGGACAGCGGGACTCCCCCTCAGGGCTGTGGCTGCTCTGGAGTCCGGCTGCTCAGTGTCAAGACCCTGGAGCTGAGAGCAGGAGCCAAGGGGGATAAACTGAAGGGACTCAGAAACACGGTGACTGCGAGGCAGATTGGGAGACTAGGCTGAGGTCAAGGGTGGAGGAGCCCAGGAGAGGAGAGTGAAGAGGCACAGGCAGCGTGACAAGGGGGAGGGACATCCTGGGGAAGGAGAACCCCAGGTAGACTGTCTCAGCTGTTGCAGTCTTGGGCCCCATGTTGTGCTAACCAACCCCCGCCCACACACACACACGTTTTTACAGTCTCCTGGGGAGAGGACAGCCTCCACTGAGGGTCCACAGTGCAACCCAGGGGCGTTCTGGTGACACAATCACAATACCCACCACAGAGAGACCCACACCCTGGACAAGGAGCCCCTGGTGGCACTCTTCCCGAACACCAGCTGGCATGCAGGGATTTTGCTGGCGCCAGGTGGTTGCACTTTGATGCTCCCCGATCTTGCGTGCTTCTGACTTTCTAGCTCTCCTGCTTCTTCCTTACCTGCCACCTCAAGCCTCGCAGATGGAAGCAGCCTCTAGCTTCTCGTGAGGACAGAGGGCTTTTGCCGCAGGAAAGCTTAGCAGGGTCGGGGCACCTCCCAGGGCCTGGGGTCGTCTTTCTCCCAGGCCTGCCTCTGGCTCCCAGTGATTCCACAGGTGAGAAATTCTCCCTGAGTCTATGTAAACAGACTTCTGATTAAACTGGAGAACTTAGAAGATAAACACCAATACAAAGATTTTCATATTTTTATTATAAATAGCCCAAATATTTGGTCCCATTTCCAGTTTAAATGGGTAAACCGTAATATTGATGGCTTGCAACAGATACAAGACGAATGGAGCTGCTCTCCCAGCTAGCTGAACCACTTTTAATGGGGAATGTATCGAGGCTATAAATTCCTGCAGACAGGATTGCTATGCAACGGCATAATACATCTTCCATTCAATCTTTTGTGCACCGTGTTTTGTTCTGCATTCCAGTGGATATATTGATGGATCTGGAACCTTACTGTGAAGAAGCCCCTTGTACCACCTTTTGCTTTCTCTCAACATGTCCGTGGCCTCAGGGAGATCCCATCACTTGTTGTTCTTTTCTATCTGAGAGCTTGAGTGTGGTCCCTCCACCCTTGTGAGTGTCTTTCCTCTCCGGGGATGAGGCTCTGTGGCCCCAACCTTTCCCTGAATCTTATCACCCAGCGGGAGGCAGAGACACCAGAGAAAATGAAGGGATGCTTCTCCTCAAAGGGAGAGTCAGCCCATTGCCCTCTCTCCTGGCATGACAGCTGGTAACGCTGGCTCTGGGAGCCTTTTCGATGGCATCAGGTACAGCAGGCACACCCTC
Source organism: Tonatia bakeri (assembly GCA_004024845.1). Taxonomy (NCBI): domain Eukaryota; kingdom Metazoa; phylum Chordata; class Mammalia; order Chiroptera; family Phyllostomidae; genus Tonatia; species Tonatia bakeri. The sequence goes on from PVIA01006453.1 coordinate 17,009, forward strand.
TGCCATCATAATGCCCTTTCAAAGTTGTTGTGTTTTTTCCCATCAGACAGTAGTTCCTATAAACTAAGTCTCTCCATTCTCTCCCCACCCCCCAAGCAGCCCCCACCCAAACTCGTCAACTGTATGGGACCAAAACGTGTCCCCATTTTTGAGAAAAAGCAGCCCACTTGGGCCAGCATCAGTGGACTAGCACAACCTGGGTCTACCTCTTAGTTTTGCCAGTTCCTTCAAAACCTCCTCCATCTTCTCCCAGACCGTTGTCAAGGACAACCGCCAATAGTGTGCCGGTAAGTGCTGAACCACGTTATGGTGTTTACTGCCTTTGTTTTTAATGTAATTTGTCTAATTGTTAGTTTGTATTGTTTTGTTTTCAGTAGCAGCTCTGTTAACAACCAGATTTCTGAAAATGTGGCAGTTGGCTCTGGCCAGCTGGTAGGAAGAGAGCAGTCCTCGCACGCGCTGGGTCCCGACCAGGCAGGGCCACGAGGATGAAGTCTGAGTCTCACACCTGGCACAGAGGCTCTTTGACTCGGGGAGAGTCGTCCCCAGTGATAACAGTGCGAACAGGGAGGGTGCTGAGAGGTGACGCAGACCTCTTTCATCAGGAAGGCTCCGACCGCGCGGGGCCAGGGACCCCTCACCCTTCCAGTATCCGAACAACACAGCCCAGCTTTGTTACTTGATTTCCACCAACTGGTCTGGGACCTCTCCAAACATCAGGTATAGATATTTTCTAATTCAAGACCGAGGACCATCATCCAAAGCTAAATAGAAGTGATTTTTGCATTACTTCTCATTACCTAATTTCCATTCCCCTCTCCCCATGCAAAACCACACAGGCTCACTCTCAGTAGACGTGCATAGCCAGCTTTGTTTTCGCCAAGGCGGGTCCTGAGCTGGGCGAGGACAGCAGCTGAGGGCACACAGATGGAGCTTTCCTCCTTCGGTAAAGCATGGTCCATGGACCCCTACCTCAGAGGGGTGCTGTGCAGATTAGTTGAGCGATTAGCCCAGTGGATGTTTGTGTCTGTTCTTGTTGTCCCGAGGAAACCTAAAGGTGTCGGTGTCTGGCCACTGTTTAGAAACAGTGATTAAGCATCTGACAAGCTTTATCTTCCCTGTGTTATGAACCTAAGAGATCCCATCCCCCTCTTCCCCAGCTTCACATTTTTTTCCTCACTGTGTGAATTAGTAGAAATCAAAGTTCCCTGAACTAGACAGCCAAGATGCCATGACTTTCCAACATGGCTTCATGAAAGAGGCATGAAGAAGCTGGTTTGCCCACCCCATCCTAGCAATTGACCGATTCTAGAAGCTTCCGGCTCACCTCCAAATCAGGGATGAGCACTGTCTACTCCCACCGTGCCCCCTCCTCCTCCAGGAGCCACAGAGAAGGAGTACTGGACCCAGAGCTCAATGCCCTGGGTCTGACAGCAGCCATGCTGACTGCTGACCGGTAAGCCCGGGAAACCCTTGGCCCTTGGTTGTGACGTCAGAGCACTGATTCCTAATGCAGAGGGATGCTGTGAGGAGGGACGGGAAATTCCTTTTGCGACAGCATGGATGACCTGGGGAGCATTACACTACGTGAAATAAATCAGAGAAAGACAAATACCATTTCACTCATATGTGGAATCTAATGAATGAAATAATTTAACAAACAAGGTAGAAACAGATGCATAGATACATAAATAAGACTCAGAGCTGGCAGAGGGGCAGGAGGCTGGCAGGCTGGGTAGAATAAAAGGTGAAGTAATTAGGCAACATGTATGTAAATATATATGTGTGTGTATATAACACATAGACACAGACCAGAGTGTGGTGATAGCCAGAGGGAAAGGGAGGTGGGGGGAGGGGGAGGTCAGCAAAGTGGGGATCAATGGAGACAGGAAGAGACTCTACTTGGGGCAACGGGCCCACAATGCCGTGCGCAGATGATGTTTTGTGAAGCCGTACACTTGAAACCTGTGTGGTTTTGTGAACCAATGTCACCCCAATAAACTTGGCAAAAAAACTTCCTTGTAAATGGAACTGTGCTCTCCCTGGGTTAGTGGGTTTTGTTGCCTGCGTAGCAATGTGTGCCTTACGAAGCATTTCACATCCATTATCTCACTTGAATTTTACAGCCCTGAAGTAGGGACAGGAAATGGTGATTCTGAAGTGGCTGAGTGGGGCTGCTGGGCTGGGCTGAGAGCTTCTCTCCGGGCAGAAGCAGGGAGTGAAAAATAGAGTGAGCCAGCAGAAGAGTGTGGGCTTCATGGCGCAGGCAGGTAAAGGGATATTTAAGATCTCTGAGCAGAGGAATGACAGGCCATTGAATTTGCCGAATCTTGTCGAGATGACTTGCTCTTCTGTTTCCATTATCTGAAGTAGAGAGAGCCAGTTCTTGGAGCTTAACATGAAGCATTACTCTCCTCCTCAATGCAGACGTAACAGGATATGGAAGGTAATTTTCCTGGTGCCACAGAATTAACAACCAGATCCCCAAGCTGGCAAAAAAAAAAAAGGGCATCACAAATACTACACTCTAAAGAGAGCTTCCGACAGTTAGAGCCAGGCCCTGTCCCTACCCTGATCCAGTGCCAGGCGCCTTAACAAGCTTGGCATCACCAGCTTAGTGTGGGGTGTGGTCGTGTGTTTCTCCCCTGCAGTGATGGGCTCAGAGCCAAGGAGGTGCTGGCACAGACCCGCTGGGACTACGGAGAACCTACCGTTGGGACAGCATAGCACAGCGGTTCAAGGAAAGCCCTGGGGGCTAGCTGACATTGCTCAAATCCCAGTTCAGCTACTGCACCAGAGGTTTAACCTTGGCCAAGTCACTTTAACCTTCCTCCTCTGATTCTGTGGCCTCATTTTTCTCACGCGTAAAATTGAGATAATAGTGGCTGCTTCATGCAGTTACTGTGAGGATCACTCATTGCTGTGGACTGAATGTTTGTGAAGCCCTCATCCCCAGTGCAATGGCATTTAGAGATGGAGTCTTTGGGCAGTTCCCAGGTTATTAGATGAGGTTGTGAGGGTGGGGCCCTGCAGGGTGATGGAGATAATGTCTTTATTTAAAGGAGAAGAGATGTCTCTCTCTCTCTCTCTCTCTTCCCTTTTTCCTCCCGCCCCCCCCCCCCAGGGGGCACACATACATTACCATTTCCTGCCCTGGGTGATCTATACTTTGTCTTGGACTGTCATTTCTTTTTATCATTTAAGGCCATTTTGTGCTTTTTCTCATCCTGTACAAATAAGCTAATCTGTTCATTCTTTTTTATTTTTAACATTTTATTAAAGGTTTCTTTTTTAGATTTATTAGGGTATAAGTGATACATAGGAAATGGCCACATTTAATGTCTGTATCTTGATGAGTTTGGACTTGGGCACACGTCCATCCCCTCCCCAATTTCCTTGTGTCCTTGTGTGTTGTTTTTGGAAGAACAGTTAACAAGAGATCTATCCTTTTAATGTATTTTAAAGTATGTAGTACGGTATTGCTGACTGTAGGAACAACGTTGCAGAGCGGATCTCTCGAAATTATTGACCTTGAATAACAGCAATGTTATGTCCTTTGAGGAATAATTCCCCACTTCCTCTGCCTGTCAGCCTCCAAGCCACCACCACTCTGCTCTCCGCTTCTGTGAGTGTGACCCTTTCAGATGCCTCATCTAAGTGGACCAGGGCACTGTTCTGTAACTGGCTCGTTTCACTCAGCATCTCAATAATGTCCTCTGGGTTCGTCCCTGTTGTTGTAAATGGCAGGGCTTTATCTTTAGTGAGGCTGAGCAATGTTCCACTGTATGGGCATACCACATTTCTGGTCCGTTCATCTGCTGATGGACTTGGATCACTTCCGCATCTCGGTTGGTGTGAGTAATGCTGCAGCCTAACGTTGCAGTCAACACGGTGGTGCAAAAACCGGAGCGGCCGTGTGACCCAGCGAGCCCACTTCGCGTAAATAGCCAGAGACTTGCAGTCAGGGTCTCAAAGAGATATCGGCACCTTCGTGTTAATTCTTACCCTAGTAGGGATTTTCATTTTAGCGTCCACCTCTACGTCTGCTCTTTCCTTTTCCTTTTCTTCTTGTGCAGAATTCCCTCTGATCAGTTCTTAAATCCAAGCTTATTTGTCATCGGCAGAAGTCAGGCATCCCGCTACTTCAGGAAGACTTGGAGTGTGATCACTACTGAGCGTAGATACAAATCCCATTTCTATCAGGTTTTAAGATTCCAAACGTAGAAAATGTGCAAGTTAAAGTGAGTGCCCTACCTGCCCCGTCCCCTCACTCGCCCTCTTCCGACGCAGCTTTCTTGGGTCTTGTTTCTTGTTTCTGGTGTGTCTTTCCAGAGAGAGTCTGTGCATTCACATGGATCCATCAGATGGACACATAGATCACAGACGATAGCTAGAGAGATAGATAGCTAGAGAGGTAGATAATAAAAATTCTTCATTTTTTCTCACATAAACAGCTCACACCATACCAGCCCTGCTACAATACTTCATGGAAGCCCCTCCCTGTCAGTACCTGAGAGTTTCCACACCCATCTGAGCCCATGGACCACCCTGCTGTCCAGTGCTCGTCATCTATGACCAAGGCCACCACTGATGGGCATTTGAGTTGTTCACAACTTTTCCTCAACATGCACAATCATGCATTAAATAGCAACCTTGTGCACACGTGGAACAGCAGTCACGGGATGAACTCCTAGAGGTGAAGCTGAAGGGTGGAAGGGTATACACATGTCATCTGGGGAGAGATCGTAGGAATTATGTTCCCGTCAGTAATGATTAGGAAGTCCCTGGACTCAAAACCTGCCCAATACATTGTGTCATCAAACTTTTTGATTTTTGTCAATCTGACAGACATCTTATTATAATTCTAATTTGGTTGTCTCTTCTTATATGTCAGGTGTGACATATTTTCCTATTAGGTATCTGCATTTCCTGTAGTATGAACTCTTCATGTCCTATTCCCATGTTTGACTTGGACAATTAGACTTTTTTAATAACTTTCAGGTACCCTTATACGTGAGTTGTGTTACAAATATTTTCTTCTCTGCCACTGTTACTGTGTTTTCTCCACGAAGAATAATATTATATTTGCATAATCTAATTCTTCAATACTTTAGAAGATGCTGAGTTTTAGGTCAAACTCTAAACAACTTTCCTCCAGCCGAGACCATGGCAGCGGCAATGGAAAACTGCCACAAATTCTTCTGGCGTCTTATTTGGTACAACTTTGATTCACTGGAATTTGTTTTGCAGTAAAGAATGATTTGGGAAACAGACTTTATTCTTTTCTGGATAGCAGTGCATAGCTATGCCAACATTATTTATCAAAGAATTTACTTGATGCAATTTATTTTAAATCCAGCTAGAGCAAAATGGAGAGATAGTATAGCCCAGTGGTTAGGAGCAGAGCCGCTAGGGCCTGAATTCAGTGGCTGAAGTGTCAGGCTGGAGCATGTAGTGGATTCCCTGCAGGTGCCATTGTCATCATTGTCATTGCACTTTATTCCCCCGTGCGTTGGGTACCAGTCCCGGACCTTCTACCCTAGTCCATGGACCTTCCTAGTCCTGCATCAGTAGCCACACTTCAAATTATTAGAGCTTCACAATATTTTGGCAGCTGTGTGTTATCATTTTGATTACTATTGTATTCCAATAGTATTACAGTGTCTTCCAAAAATTATTCGTATATGTGAAGGCTTCTAAGTATTGTTGTCTACCAACCTCTTTACCAAATTCTCTTTTAGTTCTTACAGTTTATAGCTGCCTGACATTGATTCACTCTGCTCTCCTCAGTGTACATTTATACTGTCTGCAACTACTAATAGGATTGCCTCCTCCTGGTATGCAATATGTATACCAGTTATTTCTCTATTTTATTTATACTGACAAGTTCTCCCCATAGTGGACGTTCTTGTCTTGTTTCTGCCTTTAATGTGACTGTTTTGAAGTGTCACTGTGACGCATAGCCCTGGTGTGAGGCTAGAGGATAGTTAAGGAGGTATCTGCCTTTTTTATTGTATTAATACTCTTATCATAAATGAAGTGTGAATTCTATCCTAAATGCCTTTTTCATAGGATTTTTATTTTTATCTGTAAATATTATGAGTTATATTCATTATTCCATTTGACTATTATGTGCTGAGTGCTTAATATATATGTGAGGCACTTTCTGAATCCCACTATTCAAGAGTGAAGGGATCCAAGTAACATGGGTGCCTGACTCATGGAGCTCACCTTTCAGTAGAAGAGTCTGTCAATAAGCAAACAAAGGGATGTGAAAGATGACGTCAGACACTATGTCAATGTCACGATAATCAATTACTTAATATTGCATTATCCTTGCATTTTGGGGTGGACAAGTTTTTATGATTACAAATAGGTGAAAAACTTCCACATTTTTTCAATGTGTTATTATCAGACAAGAAAGAGAATTTCACCAAACATCCTTAAAGGCAGAGATTGAAAAAAAATTCATTTGTGCGCCACGATTGAGGTCAGACAGTTCGATAACCTGATCACACAGATTATCCACAGCACTGCATTAGACATGGGGAAAGGGTGAAAACTGGACAGTGGGTAACTGGTTGTTTTAAAAACGCACACGTTCTGTGAAAACAAGGAGAGTACGGACTCACTTTGCAGGAAATGTCTAATACAAGCAAACGAGAAATCAGCTTCCCCAGACAGTCTGTAGGGAATCCTGCCCTGTCACCTGAGATACATCATCCACATGCTCAGTGCTCCGCGTTGCCTTCTCTCCTCGCTAAGCTCTTCGTCATGCACCAGACAGAGAGATGCCTCTGCTTGGAACTTCTCCAACTTCCCCTGTGTTACTTGCTCCCACCTCTTTGGTACCAATGGGCTTTGCTTATTCCTCTCCTTGCACTTATCACAACACATTAATGCTTTTATTCCTATGCCTTTGGGGGATTACAGGAATATGGCCCCCAATGCGTTAATAACTCCCTCCCCACACCTTTGTGTGGTCCACATGCTTTCTGACTTCGTGCTTGACCATGGCACTTAATTTGGCAAATGGATCAGTTACAGCTGTTGTGAAAGCAGAGGTTTAAAAGGGGCTTATGCCTTGGGGTTCGCAATGCCTCCTGTTCTTTAGAACCCTGAGACTACCACGTGAGGAGTCCCACGTGGGGACTGAGAAGACCACGGGGATCAGAGATGGACCGCCTGTCTGCAGCCCTCCAACCAGCCAGCCTGCCTGGTGTGTGAGTGAGCTCACCCTAGGTGACCCTGTCCCAGCCAGGCCACCAGCTGACCACAGATGATAGGCAAGCCAACCCAGACAAGCAGAATCACCTGGCTGACCTGCAGAACTGTGAGAAACAACAAATGTGCATTGTTTTAAGCCACGAAGTTTGGGGGTGGTTTCTTACACAGCACACGTTTATGCTTCTGTGACTCAGCTGTGAGTGTTTGGGAGGCTGGGTGAGGCCTTACTACTGAATGCAGTGGGTAGGCACACCCAGTGTCCATATGGTTGATATTTTTGAACAGAAACCCTGAATTTCAGAAGGAGAGCTCTGATGTCACCCCCCCTGCCTCAGGTAGCTCGCCTGCACCGGCGCCTTCTCCTCCTGTGAAAACATATTCAGATTACATTTTCTGTGGCTGTTTTGTTCAAGTGTCTTTCCCATCAGACTACTAACACTGTGAAAGCAGGGGCCTGCTTTGCATTTGCTCACTTTTGGGTCGTTCAACACCCAGCACAGTAATGTAAGAGGCCCTTGGCGAGTATTTGTTGAATAAATGAACCAGCACAGCTTGGCATTTGCAGCATCCAGTGCTGTGTCCTGGTGGGCGGGGAGGTATTCATCACCTGTCTCCACCACACAGCCCCTGGTCTCCGCATGACACTGGCCCTGCTTCCCACAAAGGGGGAATGTCGTGGGGTGGAACAGAAAATGGGATGGTGGGGGCTTTCAAGGACATTCTTAGAAGTTAAGCACAGCCCGCCAGTGTGGTTCAGTAGGTTGGAGCATCACCCTATACACTGAAAGTTCGCGGGTTCGATTCCCTGTCAGGGCACATGCTTAGCTTGCAAGTTCAGCCCCCAGCGAGGGTGTGTATGGAAGACAACCGACCGACAGTTCTCTCACATCGATGTCCCTCTCTTTCTTTCTCTCTCCCCTCTCCCCCCCAGAATCAATACATATATTTTTAAAAAGTAAGCCAAGCATAGCTGGACATTTTCTACTAAATCTAGGCAGTCCCTTGCACCCAGTCCTCTCTAGTGGGTCCCACTAGAAAAGTCCCCCACTCAGCAAGGAGCAGCAGCTTAAAAGTCAGGAGGCTGGAGACCCCAGCCCTGCTGGGTTGTGACCTATTTCAGCTGAGATAACTGCTCTAGGCTACAGGAGCCTGGTGTACCAGCTCAAAGGAAGATGGTAAATAATGTGAAATTGCTTTAGGGAAGTAAAAGCCAAAGGGACCATCGTCAGCTCACGAACAGGCTGTGCATTCCCGTTTCAGAGGGTTGCTTGGAAGTGGGTATTGCATTTCCCATAAAAACCAACTGAAAATGATGATCAGATGCCCTGGCCCCCACTCAAAAACACACTTAAGCCACAATGTAACTGAAATAACGTATATTTATAAAGAAAAAGAGCAGGGAAAATGCTGTTGCAATACCAGTAATTAAAACAAAACAAAACAAAAAATGCCGTGCAATAAGGAACAGTGTTTCTGATCCATCACGAAAGCCGGCGCTTGAAGAAAAGTGGGTTTAATTAGAAAAGGAGAAGGTGGCAGACAGGCTTTGCGGAGCACTGGGGCCCCTTCAGCCACACCTTCAGATGCTCTGATACTGAGCAGGTGAAGGTTTCCCCCCAGAATGTCGGGGGTCCCGTCCTCAGCACCGCCTCTTAGGTGTGTGCCTTCTGCTGTGATTTAGTCCATATTTTGAGTCACTAGTGAAATGAGGAAAGAAGGGGACTGTGTGGCCAAGAGCCCAACGCAGAAGAAGATGGCGCGGGCCAAGGATGCTCATTGCTGGTTGCTCCTGGCTTGGTGTGGGGGCTTGCAGCGATGTTTCCCAGACCTGCTACGCAGCGTGCTCAGCAGTTCTTCCTCCACAGCAACGTGCACAAAGGCACCCCCGACCCCACTTCCCTTTTTATCCTGTTCTCGGTGAGGGAGAGGCTGGAGGGAAGGCGACTTAGCCTGAGGGTGCTCTGATGGAGCCAGACAGATGCTGCAGGGCTGCCAGATCCTAACGCCATTTCCTTTGTTTTCTCTGACCATTGGGCAATGGCAGGGGGAGGGGACAGAGGGGACAGAAGGTGAGGGGAGGGAAGCACTGTTTCTAGGAGAGGGCGAGGAGGCCGCTGGAGACCCCCCGCGAGGGGTCTGGGAGCACCCTTCCACCAAGACACCTGGTGGTCATGCGGAGCAAGGCTGTGAGGACACTGCGGGGTGGGGCGCAAGTGAGGAAAGTGCGTGGATAACTGTGTGTAAACCTAAGGAGTATTTAAGGTCAGGGCTGTTGACTCCAGCAAGAACCGGTGGAAATACAAGACACTATTAACCAGATGGACACAGTCCCTCTCCTTCGGAAGCCACAGCCTGAAGTCAATGCTGCACAATGAGACTCAGCCCCCAGAGAGGCAAGGTGGGGGATGACATCCAAACAGAGCACCAAAGCCTCCAGGAGAGGGGTTATAAATAAATAAAGCAAAATTAATAACAGGAGGGTATGTGCTGAGTGGCAAATGCACCTCGTGAAGAAGACACTCCCTCCTCGGGAAACAACTGGGAAGAGAGCACAGGGAGGAAAAGAAACTTTGCAAATTATCATTTTCTCTCCTGTTGATCAACCCAGGGGTTCTCGCTCATAAAATTGAAAGAAATAAAATTCAACTGTAACTAGCTCCCCCAGGCTCCTCAGAAGTGCTCACGTGGCGGGGAGGGGACTGTGGGGGAGGAAAAGCGGAGCTTTGCTTCTGCCTGCACCCCTCCCGATGACGGGTTCCGTGATCAGTGAGGACACGGGGCTCTGGGGCCCATTTCCCCAGGTCCACACCCCTGCACCCCACTCTGCCCTGCTCAGCCTCCGAGGAGAGGCAATGGTCACGCCCTGTCCTCCATGGCTGTGTGCTTCCCACTCAGCCCAGCTGTTTGCTCTGTGCTGCGGCACAGAAGTGCCACTGGACATGCAGATGTCCCCAGCAGGGCACCTGCCCTCAAAGAAACTCTGACACAGTTGCAGGGTAAAGGCCAACGTGAGAGCCAGGGAACAAATTCTAGCCCCGTCCTGTGCCCTTTCCACTGAACTGTGCAATCTGCTTCCTTCCCTTCCATCTCCCTCCCAGTTTCCTTAGATTCACTGAGATGCCCAGATCTACAGGGCACCATGGCAGCCTCTCCACTAGAAAACAGGATGGATGTGAACTTGAAGTTCACAATTCAACCCAGCTCTTTATTTTGCAAGTTAACCCTGTAAATAAATCATTTTTTAAAGTGATTTAGAAAATGTAAATATTGGTTGTTATCATTGGTGGTCAAAGGGAATATTAGGAAAGAAGCAGAAACTGGACTATTGGCCCTTCCTGGGGTTATGCTGGGTAACAAGTGATGAGCTCCGCTGGCGGGAGACACCTGTGGTAGCAAGTGGGAAAGGACCAGGTGGCCTGTAGCAGCTCAGTGCGTCCTTCCCTCCGCACAGGGACGGGTCTCACAGGCGGGGATCACAGTGCTGTCAGGTGTTCTTTCCTCTCTCCTTTGCTCCTCCTCCCCCTTCTCCTCCATGTTCTTTCCCCAGCCTCCCTCTCTCTCTCTCTCTCCCTCTGTTGAAGTGTGTGGTCAACAGGGAAATACAAACTAGTCCAAGAGCAAGTGGTGATGGGTTGTTCAGGGTCCACTAACTACCAGGCACTGAAGGAAGCATTTTACAAGCATGGTCTTACTGAGTTCTCATAAGCACCCTGCTCTTCCAACAGTGTTTTCGCCAATGTATTAAAGAAGTAACCAAACCTCTGAAACACCAAGTGACCCACCCTGCATCACAAAACTGGCAAGTGCCAAAAAATGAAATCTGAACTACATCCATTTGCCTGAGGAGCCCAAGCTCTTTTTAACATTCAGCCCTTCACCCTCCAAGTCCTTGCTTTGATCAGCAAGTCTAAACTCTTTGAATAAGAATCTCTGGCTCTTCCACTTGATGTCTCTTCTCACCCTTTCTGGGATCCTTGTTTTAGTCTCAAGCTCAAAATTTCTCACCAAAGTGATATTCAGGGGCATTAGCTACCTCATGCAAAAAGAAATCAAATTTAGGCGGCAGTGGTCATGGGGGCATCTGGCAGAGAAGGGGCTCTGTTTTCCACCTGATGTGCTGCCACCCCTCCTCAGTCTCTCTGTACATCAAAACGGCAGTCAGAAGCCCTTTGGGGTACCCCTTGGACATGCCCTTCCCAACCTGTGCCCTCACCCTTCTTCGTGACAGCTGCCATTTAAGAGTGCCTTCTCTTCTTGGCTGCCCGATTCTTAAATACAAAGAGCATTCAAGATGAGGGGCCCGGAGAAACCTACATGTGGCCAAGCATGCCTATCATGTGGAGAACTATTAAAATAGGTAAATCCCTGGGTCCATTTCCCATGGTCCTCATAGACTAGGTTTAGGGTTCAGAAACTTTTATTTTTTAAAGCTTCTTGAATAATTCTTCTGATCAACCAAGTATGGACACTACAGGTTGATTGTGTACCCCCAACTTTATATGTTGAAGTCCTAACCCTCAGAATGTGACTATTTTAAATAAGCAAATATTAGATTATATTTTAAGTTAATATTAAGTTACAAATTAAGTTAAAATGGGGCCACGTAGATGGGCCCCAACCAAATAAAACTCATGCTCTTGTAAGAAGAGGAGATTAGGATGCAGACGTACACAGGAGAAAACCATGTAAAGACACAGGAAGAAGGAACAGTCACCCCGAAGGCAAGGAGAGAAGCCTCAGGAGAAACCAACCTGCCAACTCTTGATCTTGGAATCCAGCATCCAGGACTGTATGAGAATGATTGTCTGTCATTCAAGCCACCCAGTCCGGTGTGCTTTGTTTCGACAGCCTTAGCACACTAACACAGGCACCCCAAGCCAGCCCAGCCTTCTCCTGGTAGATTTGAAGTGAGCATTGGAAGTTGCGGTCTGAGCGGGTCGCGGACGTTCCCTCGACCTCCAAGCACAGTGGGCAGAGGCTCTAACCAATGGTACTGACCTATATCCTAGGACTCATTCCATGCCCCCATATCAACTGTAGGCACCAGAGAGCCGCACCAGCCCCGACTGTCCAGATGAAGCCTTCCCTAACAACTGGTGGGCTTGTACTAACACCTCACTTCTCAGAGAATCCGCAGTGCTGATTATCCGAGGCTGCTATTCAGCACTGGACAGGGTCAACTTTGTATACTGATAACCATCTGACCTGCCCTACTGACTCATGCCTGGTGTTTCAATAGGCAACTGATTGATTGACCAGGAAATGGGGAGTGGGGAGGAAAAAGGAGATGGAGAATCTATCTTCTCTCACGACTTCAAAAGGAGCAGGAGAGCCACTGAGTTACATGTGCAGGTTCTGATCTGGTGTTTACGGTAGAATGGGGTCTCCATATTCAAAAGGGGCTACTCTCAATATCCATCCCTTGAAAGCACAGTTCCTCAATCAGAGGACACAGTCTCAATTCTTTCACTATTTTTTTTCTGTGATCTTGACTCTATCACTTAGATTATTCAGGCGTTCATTTTTTCGTACAAAGAATGGAGGAAAAAGAAATGCCTGCCCTACCTACATTACAGACTTACAGTGAATATCAAATAAGATAATGTACAAGAAAGCACTTGGAAAAGGATAAAAATGTTATTCAAATATGAAATGTGACAAGTCCTTCATGCTCAAAATATATATGTGAATCAGAATGAATTCCTGTCTGGAGGAAGCAGCAGCAGTCACAATAAAAATGTGAGGGATGATTGATGGGCAGCCTACATGAGTGGCTTTCAAATTTTGGGAGGGAATGGTGGTGCACAGTAAAAAAAATGGGGCTAGCAATCTGGAGATGAGTTTCCGGTCCCAGCCCCACCAGAAATTATGTGTGTGGTGTAATGCAAGCCCATAACTCCTCTGAGGCTGTGTTTCCTCATGTCTAAGATGAGGATAATAATCTCCACCTCATCTTGAAAATGAAGTTATTGTGCCCTGGCTGGTGTGGCTCCTTGGACTGAGTGGCAGCCTGCAAACCAAAATCAGGGCCGGCACTGATTCCTAGTCAGGGCACATGCCTGGGTTGCAGGCCAGTAGGGGGTGCACGAGAGGCAACCACACATCGATGTTTCTTTCCCTCTCTTCCTCTCTTCCCTTCTCTCTAAAAAAAATAAATAAAATCTTTTTTTAATGTGGTTATTGTGAAGATTAAACGAGATTACAAAATTTAATATATGTAATGCTAATATGCCTAAATTAAAAGCATAACATATTGAGTAGATTGAGTGCAGCAGGACAAGGGTGTTAGGGGAGAAATTAAAAATCAGTAAGATTCTAATTGGAATAACTGTAAGTTTAGCCAAAAGGTGCTCTTACCAGAAAGTTACTTAGAACATATTCAAAGGGACTTGGAAGTAGGGAATTACCCAGGTAAGCAGAAATAAATCAACCAATAGAGAATACCTAAATTCGGAGAAATGGCAGCAAGTAAAGACTGTGTGTCTTTAAAAATTAGAATATCAGGGGATTGACTGGAGCAAAGCTAAGGTGTTGTTTTTTTTAAGGTGTAAATAGGGCAACTTTGAAAAAGAGACATAGCTTATACTATAGCTAAAAATACTTTGAAGTGAGACAGAAACTAAAACCCTGATTAACTATTATATCTTTGTCAAACCAAATTGAGCAGTACAACCCAGCATTTGTAATTTCGCCACCAATCCATACAGTCTGTCTCTTGATTGAGCTAAGTGCTGGTCATGTGGTTTTTATACCCAGCTATTTGAACATATAGCACCCTGAAAATATTAAGGGGAAAAAATGTCAAGAACTGTACTATGTGCTTTGCATCTACTAGGCATCTAAAAAATATTTAATTCTTAGAACAACTCAGAAAATGATAAAACTGGAAACCTGTAAGTCTTATAATTAAGGAACATCAAGCTCAGAGATTAATACCATGATAAAAGACAATAACTGAACCCCCAATAGGCCAAATTTAGACTAACAAAGACTTGAAAAGTGGTGGTGTCTCATACTAAGGGTTAATTTCTTTCTTAATTAAAATAAATCTAAAGGTAGCAGTCAATGGGTGTCATGGCAGATCAATAGTCATCGAGGACCAGGCTCCTTATAGCTCTCTGCTCCTCTGTCTCTAAGATATCCTCATCCTCATGGTCCTAAAATATTGCTAGAGCTACAGCTATTACCTCTACGATCCAAGGAACAGAATAGAAAGAAGAAGAAAGTCTTCCTCCTTTCTAAGAGACTTCTTGAAAGTCCCATACTAGACTTCTGTTACATCTCATCAGCTAGAACTTTGCCACAAAGCCTTCCTTAGTCACAGGGGATTCTGGGACATGTAGTCTTTTATCTGGGAAGCAATGTTTCCAATTAAAAGCCTAGTTCCAATTAAAACCTGGGCTATGTTACTACACAAAGGAAAGTATGATGGTCAGGAGGCAATGAGAAGTCTCTGCCATACCACAGTTAAAAATTCCAAAGTCTATGTTCTTTGTTAGTAACATAAAACCCCTAAAACACATCTGTTTGAGGATTCCCCAGGCCCATTTGGACACATGCAGTGTTAGCTCAATCTAGTCTTGCTATTAAATGGGAAAATAAAAGCAACATATCTGGATTGCTTTACTATTGCTATTATTTAGGGACAATAGGGCTCAATGGAACAAGGGGTACAGTGAGCATTGAAGAGAAACCTGGGAAATTTTCTTGTGTCTGCCCAACCAAGAAACAAGTTTTATGTGTTGTTGTGAAAATTATGGACAGAAATGTTTCCAATATAAATGTAATTTAGAAGGAGAAATACCAAGACTGGAAAAAATGGCTGAAATCTGAGTTAAATTTGGTTCTAGCCATTGGCCTTCAATCTTGCTGAACTGAACATTTCAAAAAGGAAACAGAGCAGAGACAAATTTTATAGCTTTGTGAAAATAGCTCTAGATGGATTTTCACCTATAAATGATCATGGAAAAATACTATGATTGCAACAAAGCATCTTACAATCACATACGGAGCTGGCATTCTGGAAACTAGGTGAGCAAACCCAGTGCCCATTGTGTGGACTCACTGCGTCATTCACAAAGCTGGGTCATCCGATCAGGTCTGGCCGCAGTGCCGGGTCCAGCCCAGACCCCACAGTATTGCTAAGCTGGCTTCGGAAGCTTCTCCCTGCCCTATCCTAGTGCATTTCAGAGCCAGCCTAGCTGAGCTCTTTCTGGACTTCACACAAGGAGGCAGCAAACTGGGAAGGTTCCAACCTTAGCTCTGTCGCACGCTGAGTCACCTCACCCTGGGCATGTCCCTCCCTTCTTTCTCTGGTCTTCAGAGTCCTCATGTATAAAATCAGAGTCCCTTCTGCATCAAATTTCACGAACACGGGAGAGGTCAGTGTAGGGTTTGGTGAAAAAAAGCAGCGGGTAGGGTGAGGGACGACGGGAAGTGACTAAGCCATTCTAGCTCTTTAAAATAACTCCGCACTGAACAGGTGCATTTGTTGGAGAGGCTCCTCCAACGCCCCGTTCAGTCCCACGAGAACAGCCGGGCCAGCTGTTGTCGTGTCCACCTCCCAGGCGAGGGGCCTTCTGCCACCTCCTACACCACAAGAACTCAGTGTTCTGAGCTCCTAGAAGCCTGGACCCCCGACTCAGATAGACCTGAGTTCAAGTCCCAGATCAGCAGCTTCTTGCCCCTCTGCAACTTCCCTAACTTTTGTATATCTCAGATTCTTGATCTCCGAAGGGGAAGCCCCAACACTACCCACCACAGGGTTGGTGTTAGAGCGAGGGGCAATGTCTGGCATGTCCTGAACAGTCAAGTGACATTAACTATAATTAGAAGCCTTGCTTAAACACATAGAGACCACAAATCCTAGAAACTTGGAGTTTGTGGGCCTGCTTTGAGCTTTCTGTGCATTAAACCTCAGGACAATCCACATGCATTAAAATGTCCCAAAGCTGACAGGAAATACTCCACGGTTCCAAGTCACTCAGAGCCCAGAGCAGAAGGGGTGTGTAAAATGCATTGAGAGAGGTGACGGAAGGAGGTCCTGGCTCTAACAAATGGAGAGAGGACAGCTTTTCAAGCAGAGTCGGATGCTTCCCATCCTGTATCTTCCCAGGATTCTGCTTTTCCCTGCACTTGCAGCCACTTCCAGGAAGACCCAGCTACCTGCAGACATTCCCGGCACACACAGCCTGACACTCACCTCCATCGACGGAAGCGACGCTGCTGAAAACCTGGTGATTTTCATCCGGAGCTGACAACATGGTAATTTATATTCTGCACCACATAACCAAAGAGCTTGTTATGCAAACACAGGCCACTGATTTGACAAATCTCCTAGAAGCAGAATTAATGTCTGTATTCTGGGCAAAGATGTAATTTATTTTAATATTTTAAAGAGATAATATATCTATCTATCTCTATATATTCAGGGAGTGAGATATATACATGCATAGAGACATATATATTTAAAGAGTGTCGAGCTCGGGCGCTGGGGCTGGTGTGTTGCTGCATTAAGAGTTTCTAGAAAAAGAATGAAAATAGCTTTGCTCGTTACTACCAGCATCTTACACTTGCTGTTTCCTTTTCTATTCCTGGTGATAATATAAATGTTATTCTTTTGTGAAAATGCTTTATTTATGGTGCCAGAGCAAGGAACATATTTCAAGGTAATGGGGGTTTTGCAATGGAGAACAAACTGAGCTCTGCCCAACTATAGAAAAAGTTTTAAACGGTAGAAGCTTCAGTGAGTATTTCCCAGTCATCAGGTTTTCTTTTCTCAGAGGGAGAGTTTTGTTAAAGGAAAGGTCAGCCTGGCTGGTTACAAAGGACTGGCCCTGAAGGCTGGGGGTTCAGTAAAATCCTGACACCCCCCACAAGAGGGTGAGAATGATAGTGTTTGGGGACCAGCTCCAGAGAGACACATCTTAATGGTTTTCCCCAGAGAGGGTCTATGGCCCCTCTTTGGGGGACAGCTGCTCTAGGCCCTGGACTGGGCCTCACCGAGCTTTGACAGGTGTTTGACGTCATGATCCTTGTTCTTTTCCGGTGGGAAAAAGAGAAAGGAAGCAGCTTCACATGAAGTCCTGATAGCCCTTTAGCCCTCTGTATACCTGCCTCCCACTTCCATTTCAGATGTATAATTTAAGGAGGTAACCCCACTCTTCCCCATTTCCCCCGATTCTTTCAAGCCTGGGTACGCTCCCTTCCCTAGCCTGAACCCCCTCATGGGAAAACCTGCCACATCTCTTATTGCTACACAGCTAAGGGGCCCAAACAAGAAATCAATGTGCCATGGCCCAGGGGATCCGTTGTGCTGTTTCTCTGTTAATGCCATGTCAGGAGATGTCACCGGGAAGCAAGGCTGCTGAAGAGGGCATCTGTCCCTGTTTGGAAAGGCCCCTGACAGCACTCCTGCAGGATTGACTAGAGAGGGGGTCCCACAGGGAGGCAGCTTCTGGGGGCAGACCGTAGGCCTCCTAAGCTCTGCCGACAGGGGATGCCAGGCCCAAAGGAAAGGGAGCCAGGAGGGCTGACCCTCTTCCATGGCAGGAGGAGGCAGCAGGGTCCCCCAGGAGAGACCCCATCTGCACCAGGAGCTAGCTAACATGCTGAGGCAGCCCGGTCTCCATCCTGGTCCCACGGCCCACCACACCATGGTGTACAGGTATGTTTCCAGAAGCAGGCAGTCCCTGGGGAAAGAACACAGGCTATCGCTGACTGGGGTTGACCAGGCAACCTCAGAGAGCAGCCTTGGAAGTAAACATCTGTCTAGTTTCCCGACCGCGTGCCCTGTAGACTGACCCAGATTCAAGGCACTCTCCCTGACCACCCAGACCTCAATGTGCCCTAAGCTCTTCCCCCACCTCCTTCTCACCCTCTTGTGGCCAACCTGCTCCCCCGCTCCACCCACTCCCACCCCCCACCAGAGAAGCTCTGGTCATTTGCTGGCTGCCCCAGTGGTTATGATGCAGAGTTCAGACTGGGACTGAACCAACAGTTATGCAGCCACTGCTGGGGTCCAATATGCACTGGGTACAATGTGCCTAAACCAATTGATCAGAAGGTCTGGGTTCCAGGCCTGGTTCTGCTGGCCCTTATGACCTTATGCAGAAGAGCGATGGGCTCAGGGAAAATACCATGTTTTCCTTTAGCCTTCCCAGACCCCAGCCTCTCCCTCTCTCATAGACAGGCAATGTCAGGTGCTTCTCAATGTCTGCTCCCTCAACACTCATGCCTCCTGCCATTCTGCGCTTCTCTCTGCCCCCTCTGTCTGTCAGCTCCTTGAGCATGGGGATTGGCCAATTTAGGGTTGTAGATCCAGCGCCTAGTTCAGCACTCGGCATACAGTTGATACTCAATAAACATTGGTTGAACACATGAATGAATTCAAGGAAGAGAGGAGATAAAGATCAACACACCACCTGGAATTCTCTCCTGTGCTTGTGAAGAGGAGGAGGATGTCAAAGATGCAGAAATGGCTGAAAACTCAGGGTTTGAGTTCATTCTACATGTCTCCATTTCACAGTTTATGGAGGAGGTTTGAAGCTTAGCAGAACCTACTAAGTACTTCCTATCCTATAGCAAATGAGGAATGGTGCTTTAGACAAAGTCTAGACCTTGATCCCAAAGCAACTTGAACCAAATCATTTAAACTCACACAGACATTTTCACTACTGGGAGCACAGTTCTGCTAAGGGACACCTGTGCAAAAGCAGCCTACCGTTTCCTCTGGGGTGGTCATTCATTACACATTGTGGAGAAGAAGTACATTTTCGTGTCTGTTGTTTTTGCTCAAAATACTCAGGCCGGATTGATGGGGCTGGGGTGGTGCAGGAGCTCAGGGTCTCAGCCTGTGGGTATATCATGGATCTTTCCCGAAGAGATGCGTGCCCTGGGTCCCAGAGGCTAGGCCCCCAGGAAGAGAGGAAGCACAGGAAAAGCCCTGATGAGGCCAGCTGCAGACCGACCTGAGGGATGAGGGCCTCCCTGACCCTTGGCCCTCTGGGGGGTCATTCCAGTCCAACAGCATCCCCTTTTTCCAGCAGAGCAGACTGAGAGGGACCCCAGTCCCACATAGCCATGCAGCATCAGAAGAACTGGGATTTTCTACTTCATGCATCCCCAAGAAATCAGGAAGTTCTCCTAAACCTTTCCAGACCACACCAGAGATACAAACCTCTCATGCAATGGCTTTGATGGGAGAGACGTTTACTTAGAATAGAAGCCAAGCTCCAGGGCAGACCAGCATGGCGCATTACTGAGGGGAGGGCGCAGAGCACGGGAGAAAGGTGAGAGCCTGGACTAAGTTCCTCTTGGCTGGAGGGATGAGCCCAGGAGAGTTTTCTCAAAGCAACAACAATGAAAAGATCTCTTCATGTTGAAAAGGTGGAGTTTACCATGCAAGAGGGCCTTCTAACAGACAGGTTTTATCCTGACGGTGGTGTTCTCTTATCATATATTTATTTTCTGATTACCCAGAACTGTGTAATTAACCTGTCACTAGACAGGGCTTGCCACACTGATGAACAGATGAGGGCTCTAGTGTTAATAGTCAGCCCGGTGGAGGGAAGGGGATCCTTGTTCTCATGACGCAGCTGGCATGTCTCCAGGAAGGCTGTACCTTCCTCCCACTTTATTTCCTCTATTGTGGTCTCAGCCCAAAGGAAACTTCTTTTTAATATGGAGGTGTCCTGGGACCCCCGCTCGCACAAAAGGGAGTCAGATACCTTGAGTGGGGCAAGCCTGAAGATGAGGGGCATGGCTTGGAGTTGTAGATGAGCAAGGACATCACCCCAGGACCCTGGCCTGGGACCAAGAGTAACAGAGAAAAGAACAGGTGTATTCCCTTTTATCTGGGGTCAGACAGATGCGGTTCTGTATTCGGTGCCCATCTCTGACCAGCTGGGCCAGTCACATAAACTCCTCATCTGCAGTGCTGGGGTGAGAACCCCTGGGTCACCTCGCATGTGGCCAAGGAGAATGAGGTGTACGTGAAGGGGACAGTGCATGGTACATAGCCGGTGGTTCCTGAACGCCACTCCCCACCTCTCCCTCCTTTTCCTCACCCTGTCTCTAGTCTTTCCCTCCTGAGGTTTTTCAGAGAACAGGGCTTTTCTTTAAACAATAGACCCGATTATTTCTGGCCTCCGATGCTCTAACACAACAAAGTCAGATGCTGGTGCACCCGTTTGTGAAAGCTGTCTCCCCCAGAAGGCACAGGAGAGGATTGGGGGATGCTTTCAGGAGGTGAAAGGCTCAAGTCCCTCTGGAGATCAGCCCATAAAAACAATGACATGCAACGCAATGGGCTCAACAGAGGGGGTGGGGGAATGCTGTCTGCCCCCTCTGGGGACCCTCACCCCTGTCAACTGCTGCTCGAACAGTTCCTGAGATGTCCGAGGCCACCCTGGCTCCGGGGCCCTGAGACTCCAAGAAGGAGGTGTCCACAGCCCGTCGGACCCCTTGGACCCCTTGGACCAGTGGGAGCCCTTCTCTCCACACAGCTCTGAGCCAGCCCTGCATCTGTGCCCTACACCCCTCCCTGCAGCTGCTTCCTCCAGCCTCTGTTTTGCCAGGTGTGCATTTCACTCTTTCCCTGCTAACTGGTGAAAACCCAGGCCCCATGGCCACAGCCTCATCACCATCAGCACCATGTCAGCCGCCCCTCCCCACACCCCACAACACACACAGGCTGGGCTGTAAGACAGCCACCTTCTCCTCTTCAGGCTTTCCTGTCCGTCTCTCCATTTCCTGCCATCAAACTCCTCTCCTAAATCCAAATCCCTCTCAACTAGGTGTCACATCTGAAAGAAGCCTGATAAATTAATCCCCGCTACAATGTCCCCACTAAAACTGACAGCAGCTTAATGTGCTTTAAGCGCAATGTGCTTGAGACCCGCCCCAGGGGGCTGCATTTTATCAGGGGATTCCTGAGCTGCAGAGAAATGGCACTCAAAGACAGGAGTGACGCAGCCTTGCGAGGAAGAGGAAGAGCAAGGCGAGGACTTGAGGGCAAGTGGGGCTTTCTACCCAATGGTTTTCTGCCACTTCTGAGCATTCCCCAGACTCTCTGCTGGACACTCCACTGAGCACTAGAAGAATGAGGGGATGGGGGAGGGCTAGGAAGCACCAGCTGTTTTAGATTTAATATTGACACCTGTCTAGGTTACATGGTATAGCGGGGGTTAGTTAGCAACGAGTAGGCTTTATGCAAAAGATGGCAAGCAAGCCACTTTTCATGACCCTCTTCATATTGATTGCAAAAGCCACCCCTGCAGCAGAGACCCCTGTGATAAGGGCCTCCCCGGGGAGAAAGGGTGGGGTCACTGCCTACACCACCATTGCTACACTTCAGGCGGCAGAGGTCAGTATGCACATCAGGCAACCTCCCCTTCCAAAGGTCCAGTGTGCCCAGCCCAAGTCACGCAGGACCTCATGAGACAGGGTGGGGCAGGAGTAGCTCCTGGGGTCATCTTCAGGGCACTGAGGGAAAGCAAGGTAGCTAAGGGTTCACACTGCTGGGTCACATTTGAGGACTGTCCACAGGGAGGAAAGGAGAAGCCAATGGACAGCTAGCAGCTGGCCAAGCTGACAACAAAGCGCACATCACCCATCCCACTCACCGTCAGAGGGCTCTCTGTGCCTTCAGCCTCCATCAGCAGTGGTGTCGTCTTTGCCTACGGACAGCAACACTCTCTTCCCAGTCACTGGTTTACTTGGCTTCTAAGTGTCTCCTATTTTCCAAGGCAGGCTCAACTGCAAACAGGAAGTTCATTATCTCTCCATTGCATGAGACAGTGTTGGTTGGTCAGATTATATGGTAATGTGTCCTAATTGTTGATTCAGAAAAGTATGCTTAATGAACCTCTCTAACCATATGGTGGGCTTGTCCCTTGGGCAAGGATTTCTAAGGCATGACCTAGACTTATTTTCTCCATGCATTTTCAACAGCCTTTTCCTCTATGAGCATACTTTGTACAGGACACGAGCCCAAGGGCCCAAATATGCCCACACTGGTGAGGAGGACACCAACGAGGACCTCTCTCTTCATAGAGCTGAATAGATCCTCCCTACTCGAATCGCCTACCCCGAACCTCAACAAGTTACGCTAAGAAGAGCCTCCCCACCCCCACCATACTGCTTGCTGCTTTCAGCCTCCCAGCTTCTTGCCCGAGCTCATTAGATTCAACCCGAGTCCACATTCTCCGCTGCACCTTCCCCCTGATTCCCTGGCAGGAGGATTGAGGTGACCTTTAAATGTCACTTGTAAATGCCAGCTGATGCTAACTGGCTCCAAACTTCTGCACTGGTGCAGTTTTCCCAAAAGCCAGCCGACAGCAGAGTCAGGCACAAGAGTGTGTGGGGGTGGGGCTGGCTTCTGGGGACGGGTCTGCACCTGGAACAGGCACAGGGCACCGCACTCAGCCAGAAAGCCTGGGTTACCGAGGCTGGGCTCTGCCCGAGCTGGGAGGTGATGTCTGTATTATTAAATGTCGGAGCTGGAGGAATCCTTGGAGACCCATCACCCTTCACACTCCTGGCAGAACACCAAGGTCCAAAGAAAGAGGTCAAATATATAATTTTGAAAACCTAATATCTGGCAGAAACTTTGATAGGCATTCACCCAACCCTGATATATGCTTTATATTGAAAGAATAAATGAATGAATGAAAGGTTGTTTCTTTTAATTCTCTCATCTCTGAAAGGTAGGTATCATCTTCATATTAAGATGAAGAAACACACTCTACAAAGTTGATTGAGTTGTCTAAGGTTGCATAACTATTAAGAAATGAAGCCAGGATTCAGATTTAGGTTGCCCAACTCTAGTACAATTTCTAGCAGTCCATCTGCATCCCACACCTAACTCCTTCCCTATTCTATCACCAGGGACCAGTCTGTGGCCTTTGAGTGTCCTATGCCCCCTGATCATTTGCCTGAGTTTCTGGTTTAATTCAACATTTATCAATTAGCACCCTCCTGTTCTACCGCCTGAAGCTTTCATGTCCCATTACCCAGCTGCTGCATGTTTGTCAGAACAAATTGCCTGCAAGGAAAGCAGGAGGGGAGAGTCGGGGTGAGACCCTATCATAAGTGACATCCCGTCATTAGGCTCAGATCACAGAGGGTGAGGGTGATAGAGGGCATTGCATTTTTCCTCTTGTTCTTCCAGAAAGGGGAGACCCAAGACCCAGCACCTGGCTCTGAAGAAGGCCCTACAGGAAGGTGTTGGGCCGGATTCAAGTGTGGCTCCATCTGGAAACAAGTCAGTGTCCTTTCCTAAGTGCCTTGTTAACTCCGTGAGTGGCACACTCTTGGATGTGCCATCGTGGAGGAGCCATGCAGAGCCGTGTTTCCAGTTTTCCACCGGGCATCTCATAAATGGGTATAAGAGAATTCCAGAAGAGCAGTAGTTCCTGCCTTGACAACAGTCATGCCAACTTTGCCTCTGAATCAGGGCAGAGCCATTACATAGAGAAGAGGAGCCGTTACATAAGGAAAAGTTCCGGCACCTGGTCTGTTTACTGCACTCCTGGGAGGCTGGAAGAGTCGTGTAAAAGGGCCCTTAAGAGAAAAGACTGAGTTTTAAAGAAAAATAAGTGTCCACCAATGGTCCTCAGTGGCAATTCAAATGCCAGCAGGAATCCCTGCTCTGGGGGGTGGTGAAGAAGGACAGTTTAACTTAGTGCAGACAGCTTGACAGTGATACAGTGCAGCATGGCTGTGAAAACAGCATGGTCAGGAAACCGCCCCAGGGCCAGGCAGCTCTTCGGCTAGGCAGCTTCTCTCAGCCATGGCCCTGTTCAGTGATGGTCCCCACCTGCTTTGCTTTGCTCTGCTCCAGTTAAGACGTCTCTGCTGTTTCAGCTCCAGGGAGGGAAACCAGACTTGGATGGAGAGTGTGCTCCCTGAGCTACAGGGGAGCTGCTTATATGGACAGAAGTGCCCACCCAGTCCCTGATTGGTCAGAATAGTGCTGCTCTGATTGGTCAGAGCTGCGTAGCTCCAGTTGGATGGGAAGAGCCTCAATCCTATTGGCCAAAATGGGACTCCAGGAACTCCTTTATAAGGGCTGGCTCAGAGGACAGAAACACAGGGCGGGCAGGCAGTTGAGCTTGTAAGAGGCTTCTCTGCGCAGTGCAGTTTGCAGGTTGCATGAGAGGCCCTGGGCAGAAATGGCTGCTAGGCTCTGTTTATGTTTTGTTTTGTTTTTTAAGTTGAGCCCAGTTGGCCACCAATAGCCCTTCTTGGTAGGTGTCTTTTTTTCCTCGGGGTTCACATAAAGAATTTGGTTAAGGCATGTTTTACCCAGCAAGAGTCGACACATTTGACTGCACGTATCCTTAGGTCCCTCATGTACAAGTAATCAATACAGCAGAAGTCGGGCTGGCCTCGGTGAGTTATCACAGTGACCAGACTCTTACAATGGCTCTCTTTATTCATCCATTTGTTTATTTGTCCCTTCATGCACTTAGTAAGGTATTCATTCGTTAATCAATATGCACTGAACTCTCAATGTGCGTGCCGTCCTCTGGGAGCATGATAAAATGAAGAAGAAGCTGTTCCTGCCATGGGGAAATTTACAGTCCATCTTGCTAAGGGAAATAACACAAGCGCCGGAGCCCCTAGTTCTGGCCGCCTGCACTCAGAGCAGCACGGCCTCAGGCTCCTGAGCTCCACCTGAGGACCTGTCTCACCTGGGCCTGTGGAGTCACCGCTCTCTTGTACTTCACTCTTGGCCTTTGCCCACCAGCTTTCTTTTTCCCCCAATAATTTCAATATGCTTCATTAAAAAATATCCTCCAACCCCATGCAAACCAACACCCTCCCTAATATCAGAGGCTCTCCTGAATCAGGGGGGAAATAATGAGAAAAACTTAGGGTGGATAAATTTTAAATGCTTGTATTGAGTGTTTGAGTAAATAAGTGAGAGGACTCTTATCTCCCTGCTCATTAGAAGCCAGCAGGGATGAGCTTCCAGAAGGCTGTCTTCATCAGAGTGTGTCTCAGGATGGATGCTGCTGCCCCTGAAATCCAGCCACTGGTCCAACCAACAGAATACACAGGCAAGGAAAGTGGCAGCGTCTCCCAGGAAGTCTTAAACCTGCTTATAATTTTCTGATTCCATAAAAAGAGAAGATTGAGACTCATTTTAGTTGAAGTAGTTGGCTCAGCCCCAGTAATAACTGCATGTGTACTCTTTCTCTCTATTGGCTCAGTGGGTGACAGTCTGTTTATTTTCTATTCCAGCAGAGTGAGGCGTGCAGAGAAGCTGAAAAAGACCTGTTCTAGGTGCCCCAGGATACCTCTCTGTTTCCGAGAGAGCATGCATGCATAGGGCAATAAAGAAAAAAGGGAAAAATTGACTCAAGAAGGAAAAAAAGAAATGAAAGGAGTCTTCCCAAGAAAGCAGGAGCAAGTTGGGGCAGGATGGAAGAGTCACAGCTGCAGCTAGTGATGCTTCAGGTGGGGTACAGGGCTGTGGAGGAGAGCCTAAATTGTGGGTTAGCATGGTTTTTTAGAAGTAGAGGGGAATGCCATTTTTTTTAATTGAAGAATTTACAGTTCCTTATCTCAGAGGTGTTGAAAATGAAAGTTCAGTTTAGTAAGATTCTGTAGAAAGAATCCAAGCGGCACACTAACGTCAGGTATCTAAAACCCAGCTGTGGGCTGAGAACACATTCAGAAAAAATTCTGCTTCCTCTGCTTCTAAAGGAGATGAGTGCACAGGCACACCTCGGAGATATTGCAGATTCAGTTCCAGACCACTGCAATAAAACGAGTATTGCAATAAAGCATGCAGTAATTGTTTTGCCAGTGGAGGGTCTTGCCATCAATTTGTAAAAAAAAAAAAAAACATATCTATGAAATGCAATAAAGTGAAGTGCAAAATGAGGTATGCCCATAACCATTCTAATTATTCTAGCTTAAAAGTAGAAATGAGGAAAGGAAAGCGAGATACACTTCTATTTTGATGAGATAGGGGGTTCTTCCCAGCATCTATTCCTTCTCAATTGTTTTATTCTGATTTTTCCTGGGGGATCCTTTTTCCACTTTTCCATTTTGAGTTATGGGCGAGGTTGAGTTCGTCACCAGCACCGGATGTAAAGCACACGACCTGGACCCGACCAGTCAGCTCATCACAGACTGGTACAGAAAGAGCACTTGACTTCACTAAGTCAATCAGAGGAATTCCCAGGGCTCCCGTGGGAGCCACCAGGAAAAGCCCTTCTTTTTTCTCAAAAACCTGAAGCTGACCGAAGCCAGTGCAGCCACCTCTGAAGCACGAGGCAGTGGAGAGCTTGCCTGAGACGGGAGGCAGCGTTAACGAGAGCTAAGAGATGGAGAGAAATTCAATCACGGTGACACTGTTGGAGCTTCTGCATTGAGCAACATCTGATACCAGACTCAGACCCGGACTTTCCTACTATGATGAAGACAGTTTGTATTGAAGTTCCACCGCTTTAAATCAAACGAGACCTAATTCATACAACAATGGAATAGAACTATTGTAAAAGACAGCTTAAGTTCGGACCCTTAAGAATACGGAAGGGTCAAGAATATGGAACTATTTATGCATGTCTTACCTACTGGTGTTTATTGCACTTTAAGAATCTCTTGTATTTTAGTAAAAGGTCTCATGCCTCTGGCTATGCAGTGGAGCTGGCTGATCAGCAGAGGGCCAGGAAGGGCATAAAGAATTGTGACACAGGTCTAGCACCTCATGGGTTTGAACTTCAAAAGCTCAGTGTGGCAGCAGTAAGTTTCCCAAACAGCAAAAGCCCCTTCAGCTTCACAATGACTAGGAGGCACCTCCTTCTCAGCTGCTCCTCCTGGCAGCGGGCCACACATTATCTCACTGGAATTGCTGGAGAAAGAAACGTGAGTTGTGGTGCAAAGAACACCCAATCTCTAATTCTGTCAGTGTGGTTTGCATCTCACTCCTCCTAACTGTGTGACCAGCCACAAAACACAGCCTGTGTGGACCTCAGTTTCTCCCTCTCTGTGTGGGGGTGGTGCCTTGCCTCCCGGCCTTACAGAACTGAAAAAGAGGCTGACGCAAGAGCACCATGAAAGGCCTGAAGTGCTGCTTAACGAGGAAGCACTATTAGGAAAACTAGAAAGCTCTTCCTGAGGCCACACACATCAGCATTAGTTTCTCTTTTAGGTATTAAACAAACAAACAAACAAACGAACCACTGGCATAATTACAGCTAAATTGGAAATGCTGGCGTTACCCAGAACAAGCTATCTATCCAGAGAAGCCGAGAGGACTCGGATGCACGAAATCATATTTCCCCAGGCATAGGATTAATTAAAACTATCAAGTGTTCCCAGCTCTTTGAAATTAACTTTGAAAGTGTTTGGTGTGAAGGGATAAAGAGAGAAGCAATGTGGGGGCGGGGAGGGGGGAGCAACCCAGGGGCGGGTGCTGGGGAGACACACCAGAGCTGTGTGTTCACTTTATTCTTCTTAGGAGAAAAGGGAGAGAAAAAATGAAGAGTGAAAGTCTTTCGGAAGGACTGCAAAGATAGGACTAGCTCTGTGCATTCACCCGCTCCAGTCTGGTGCATACAGGCTCTTTCCTCTTGGGCGAACTCACTCAACACTCAGCACCAGGGACAAAGCCAGGTGGTGTGCGTGCAGCTAGACAGTCATCCGGGGAGGTCTCAGCCACCTTCTCTCTCTCCATTTCTGAGTTTCCTTCTCATTTAGTTTGTTCTTATTCCTTGTGAATAAACCCATTTCTGGCACTTCCCTGAGCTCTTAGGGAAGTGTCATATTGTGAGCTGAAACGGCAGAGGAGTGCACCGGGAATCCTGGATCTAATTCTTGCTTCACCTGCGTGACCTTAGCTAAGTCACCTGCTTCTTTCTAAGACTCATATCGTCACCTGGAGGAGGGAGAGAAGGGCTGAGGTGTTTCTTCATCAAGAAACACAAGTGAGACTTGGGAGTGAACTGCGTAGCACACAAAGGATTGCCAGAGGGCTCCAGAGGCCTGCAACATCCTTCTACATTTCACATGTGCTTGGACCACTGTCAGCTGGAGCACAGGGCATTGCTAAGCCCTGGGGGTGATGGAACCCAAGGACTTTACTAACTCTGGACTAACAAATGACATCTTTCTGGTGGAAACCTATTTGGCACAGCAGAGAAATGTAGTTTCCTGCCTGTGCTTGCTGCGATACAAGCCCTGGAAAACACACCATTTCCTTTTCCTCTCACTTGGGCAAGCTTGAGATCTTCTCCCAAGCTCTACTCACCAGATGCTTGACTCTCAGCCCCCCTAGACTGCAGAGGGAAGTGCTGTGGGTCCCTAGATGACACCTTCTACCATCTCCCATCTGCTCTCCTGGGTCTACACATCCCAACTGCAATGATTGAGGTCTGTGGACTCCACCTTCTGGAACTAAGAGGCCTGCTTCTCCATTGCACACTAAATCCCTACTTGCCTTTGTAGTCATATTAAATGTCAACCCAACATTAGAAGGCTTCTTTCCTCCTTCCTAACAGAAGTCAGAATATGGCCAGGTTTCCTACTGTCCTTCATTCAGCCATGTGCTTCCTGGGAGAACAGGCTTGTCACCTTCCCCCAGGTACAAGGGATTTGTTTTGGTTCGTCTAAGCCAATCATGGTGGTCCTATACCCCTTTCTAATGATTGGACCAGGGGCATATCAATTATGGCCAGCAAGAGACAGAGGGATGTCTGCTGGGGGCTTCTGGGAATAGTTTTCTTATTTTGAAAAAGAGACATAAGGAAGAAAGCCACTATTTGTCCTTGGACATCTTCAGGTGTGAATGCAATGCCTGGCCATGAGGGCACCTTGGCAAGGATAAGCTCTTGTGCCCAGAGCCCATGTCACTACCAAGCTGCTGAATTAACCAGCCTGTGAGACCCCTGCCTCAGCACGTTTTGTCACTTGTGATAATTTTATCATCATTAGATTGATTTGAGTTGTGATATTCTCTTACTTGCAGCCTGAAGCACACCAGAGATTCACTAACTCCCACCATCTTCCATGGAGAGGGTTCTCAGGCCCTGATCATCATCTTGTCCATCTGGGGGCGGGGCTTGCTGACACCACACCAGGCAGGCCACTGTGAGATGTGCTGATGCTGCTGGAGAGAGGACAGCACACAACCTCCCATCTGAGGTGCAGATCTCAACAACACCCCCTGGACCACCAAAGTCACTTTGGTCTCTTCAGTAGTCTTAGATCTCTTCCCATCCAGGTCGAGCTGCATGATCTCTTGATTGAACCATTACAACTACATTTCTAGCTAATTCTCCTACTAGTCTCGCCCTAGCTCCACTTTGTTGTTTTCATTGTCATGAGAGCGAACCAAGGTCAATGTCTCTGCATGGTCCATCTCCTGCTTAATAATTCCCCACTGTAAACTGGGTAAAATTCAAGCCTCTTAGCAGGCTAAGAGGCTTCCAATGACTGGTTCCAGACATCCTTTTCTGTCTCAAGTCCCCAAAGACAGTGCCTTGCTCTCTATGCTCTAATAACACCAAACTTGACTGCACACCCTTTGCTGACAAATGCCTACACATTCTTTCCCACACAACTTGCTGTGTCTAGAATGCTGTTTCATCCTTCGGCACCTGGCTGATTGCAATGACCCTCTGAGACTCAGCCAATGACCCTCTGAGAATCTTCTCCTAGAAGACTTCTCTGAACCTCCAGGATATTCTAAATCCCATCTTCTGGGCTTCTATAGCATCCTGTGCATATCTAGAGCACAGCATTTACCACATTACGTTAAACATTTCCATTTCAGTCAGTCTCCCCCATTAGATTCTAAGCTCTTTAAACAGGGCTTATTTAGCAGGCATTTATTCATTTCTGTGCACTGAGAGCCAGGCATTATACCTGGAGCATGGTAGGTCCTCGATAAATATGCATTAAATGGAAATTTTGAATTTTGTGTTTGTCAAGCACACACAAATACTTAACATAAAGAAACAATTGCATCAAAAAATAAAATAAAGTACCTAGAAATAAACTTAACCAAGGAAGTAAAAGACCTGTACTCAGAAAATTATAAGACACTGAAGAAAGAAATTGAAAAAGATATTAATAGGTGGAAGCATACACTGTGTTCATGAATAGGAATAATTAACATCATTAAGAGTCCATCCACTCAAAGCAATCTATAGATTCAATGCAATTCTTACCAAGATACTAATGGCATATTTCACAGAACTAGAACAAATATTCCAAAAAAATATTAAACCACAAAAGACCTCAAATAGCAATATTGAGAAAGAAGAACAAAGTTGGAGGAGTCATGCTGCCTGGTATCAGACTACACTTCAAGGCCAGAGTAATCAAAACAGTAGGGTACTGGCATAAAAACAGACATAAATTAATGGAACAGAACAGAGAGCCCAAAAATAGACCCATACCTTTATGATCAATTAATATTTGACAAAGGAAGCAAGCATATACAATGGAGTAAAGATACACTATTCAATAAACTGTGCTGAGAAAATCAGCCAGACACATGCCAAAAAAAATGAAACTAGACCACCTTCTTACATCATACACAAGAATAAACTCAAAATGAATTGAAGATTTAAATGTTAGACTCAAAACCATAAAAATATGGAAGAAAACATAAGCAGAAAAATCTCAAAAATTTCTTGTAGCAATATTTTTTCCTGATATAGCTCCTTGGGCAAAGGAAACAAAAGAAAAAATAAATAAATGGGACTTCATCAAATTAAAAAGTTATTTGCACATCCACAAAATAAAAAGATAACCCATTGAATGGGGGAACATATTTGCCAGTGATACATCTAATAAAGGGTTAATATCCAAAATTTATAGAGAACTTATAAAACTCAAAAAAAAAGAGAAGGAAATCTTACTTTTTGTGACAGCATGGATGGACCTGGAGAGCATTATGCTAAGTGAAATAAGCCAGTCAGAGAAAGACAAATACCATATTGACTTCACTTGCATGTGAAATCGAGTGAGCAAAATAAACAAACAGAATAGAGAACAGACACACAGACACAGAGAACAAACTGACAGCTGTCAGAGGGGAGGGAGGTTGAGGATGCTGATTTAAAAGGATGAAGGGATTAAGCAAAAAAATATCTTTTTAGACATGGATACAGAAAACACAGTACAGTGATCACCAGAGTGAAAAGGGGGCGGGGACAAGTGGTGGTCGAAGGAGACGTGACTTGGGGGTGGTGCACACACAATACAACACACACATGCTGTATTACAGAGTTGAATGCCTGAAACTATATAATTTTATTAACCAATATCACCCCAATAAATTCAATAAAAATTAAAAGTTAAAATTTAAAAAGGGGGAAAACAAAACAAAGCTTCCCCCAGGAGGAATGGCCAGATCAAAGAGAACCACAGCGGTCACTGAACAGACACCATCGGCTGGAAAGGAGCTTCGCTTGAGAGTCTGACATAGTTTTTAAAAAGGACAAGGAGAAAATGTGCTGTCTCAAAGTTCATACCAGTTCTCTCTCTCTTTTTAAGATATTTTATTTATTTATTTTAAGAGAGAGGGAAAGGGAGGGAGAGAAACATTGACGTGCAAGAGAAACATCAATCAGTTGGTTCTCACACGCCCCCAACCGGGACTGAACCTGCGACCCAGGCATTTGCCCCGACCAGGGATCAAGCCAGTGACTCTTTGCTTTGTGGGATGACACCCAACCCACTGAGCCACACTGGTCAGGCCATGTAGCAGTTCTTTATGATAGTAAAGCTGGAGATGGAGTAGATGGCTCTATTGTCTAAAAAACAAATGTAATGGCTTTGTTAATAAATGACAGGACTCAGGCTGGGGAAAAAAGGTTACAAAGAAGATAGTAAACTTTCTCTGCTTGAGAAAGTGGGAAGAACTTGATTTGGGGCTGATAGCCCAGCCACGGGGGCACACACCTGGAGAAGGCATAAAGACAGAGACAGGTGACAAAATAGTGGCAGGAGTGGACAAAGGACTTTTGTAAAAGGATGTGTAATATTCTGGGCTCATTTTCTATGCTGGGCTGGTCTGCAATCAACCTCTGTCAAGTCCAAAGCTCTGGTAGAAGCCTCACACACACATGCTGCTCCCTGTGGCCATGAAGGAGGGATACTCGTCACCAATCATTGGGGGAGTTCAAGTGGACAGAGCAGCCACATGGGGAAGTATTATCCTTCCCGCCACCATTAGCAACATGTCATATGCCCCACTTTACACTTGGGACCTTAGTGCCCTCCATTCTTATGAGCCCCTGAGCTGTGTGCTGCTTCCTACATAAATCCAGCCTGCGCTTATACCATTGCCGGACATCAGGATATCATCCCAGGCATTCAATGAACAAGACTCTTACCTGTATGTCTAATGGATCCCACTGAACAGAGCCAGAGCTTGGCATGCTGGTGACTTCGCCCCACTGGCCAGCGGCCTCCCAGCCCCAGGCTCGGCAGCCAGCCCCGCTCCTCCCCTCCAGCTCTCCCTCCAGGGTCAGCCCAGCGCTGATGAGCTCCTTCTGTGCCTTCCCTGCAGCTCTGGGCAGCTTCCTCCTGCTCTGCAGATCCCAGCAACATTCTCAGACTGATGCTGGGCAGATAATTTAGCCAACACAGTTTAGCAAATTAGCATTTTTCTGGCCTGACTTTCATTTTCACCCAGACGGTTATTCAAAAGCCAAGTTTAGTCCATACGCATAGCATACATATATAAAATGCATTAAATTCATCTCTCCTCCATCCATGCCTCTTGCTTTCTTTACTCAACTATTATTCAGGCATTAAGGCTCACATAATGAGTTGCCTCCCTGCAAAAATCTTTCTTGATGATTTTAAATTCTATTGACCATTTTTAACTCTTCATTTCTTGGGTCTACTATTGATGACATAATTTAAACCTTGGTTTCACCACAAACTCTCCTGTATTTTTCCCAGCTCTTTTATATATAAGTGTGTGTTCCCAACCCAGTTACAAGCTCTTGGAATGCAAGAGCTATACCTTACTTTCCTGTTCCCCTTCCCAGTACAATGTTCTTTATATGATTGTTGCCAAAGAAGAAAAGGCTTTGACTCAGAAGAATTAGGCGTGGACATTTCCACATTTCAGGGCACACCTGAAAATGTCCAGGTAGCTGGGATATAGGGTAAGTGGACTCAGGAAGGCAGGTGAGCTTTCTTACAAAAGCCCTAGGAGCATCACCAGGGGTTCCCATGACCCTCTGCAAACTTTGGCTCTGAAGTTCAAACAAGACAACTCAAAGCCCAGAAAGCTCTCCCAGCCCACGATGGCTGCACTCTCACAAGGCTGATGCTATGCCAATAGCTCACCACTGCCCAGCCCCCATCTGAGCCCCCAACCCAGTGTTCAGTCACATCCACTGAAAATCAGGCACGGATTGGAGCCAACGTGCCTCTTGTTGGGTGGAAAGCAGATGGCTGGACCAGAGAAAGCTGACGGAAGGAATCACAAAACAAGTATCAATCAACCCAAGCAACTCGACATGAGCAAACAGGCGCCTCACAGCCTGGGCAGGGCTCTCTGGTGGCGTTTTGAGCGGCTTTCCTAATTAGGGATGAGCTGGAGCTCATCAGCCACCCTAAGTTCCTGCTAAATGTGGCAGGTGGCATCTGAGAGCCCCCTCCTACCACAGCTCCCCAGTTGCGCTTAAGAGGGGCATATTCTGCCAGCAAGGAGCTGTGAACAGACGCAAAGCAGCGGAAGAATTTAAAGGAACATTGCCCCCAACCAAGTGCCCTAATGGCCTTGGAGACCACGTCTCCAGGTCCAGCACTCGTGCTGTTGAGTGCAACTGGGGTCAGGTGTGCATGTCGCTCCTCTTATTAGATGTAAATCCTTGTAGGAGCAGGGCCACCTGTCACAGCACTGCTTATTCCCACAGCACTTAGTATCCTGCTAGAAATATTGACAAATGTTTAATTGAAATGTGACCGGCTCAATCCACTGAGTTTTATTTGGATTCCTAAACATTCTATGTCCTAGTGCATCTTGTACAGCTCACCGACATCGTGTACTTCTAATAATGTGTGTGTATTTCTGCTGTTTCTCCTACACCTACAAAGTCCTCCAGAGAGGTACCAGGACTTAAGTTTTACTCTGGGTCTGACCCTACCTCCCTAGTAGCTGAGTCATGACTAGGAAAAAACCACAGGCTCCCCATCGGTGCTTGCTGGCCTGTATGGTTTAGAGTTGCACGTGGACGTGGGGCACACACATGGAACCTTCCTCACTACCTGTTCACTTGCTGGCCTGTGCCAGGTACCATGCGAGAATGCCAGCCACACTCTAGTGGGTAACAAGCCTCTGTGTTCCCATTTTTTAAGGTTTTATTTGTTTATTTTTAAAAAGAGGGGAAGAAGGCGAGAAAGAAAGGGAGAGAAACATCATTGCGCAAGATGCTCAAAGGAAACATTGATGGGTTGCCTCTCCCATGCCCAGCCAGGGACCTGGCCCACAACCCAGGCATGTGCCCTGATCGGAACTGGACTGGGGACGTTTCAGTTGGCAGGACAACATCCAGCCCGCTGAGCCACACTGTCAGGGGGTTACCGTTTTGTGGTAAGGAGTCAGTGGTCCTCAGTCAAACTCAGAGCAGCTCTCTGACTCAGCACTGACCCCGACCCTTCGGCTTCCCACCTGTGTGATCCTCACATGCTGATCAAGTTGTTTGTTATTAAACTAGATGAAGTCGGTAATGTGTCCAGCGGAGTCTGGCACAGGGCAGATGTTCAATTTATAGTCCTGACTCCCTCATAAGATTATTTATTATAAGCATTCAAAGACTTTTTATTCATTTGTTATATGATTTCTATTTCTTTGGGGCCTTTGGCTTAGGTGCCCAGGGCTGAAAAGAAAAAGACCAGAAATTAAAGATGTTTTTGTAAAGTAGATGAAACATGGCTTTGACCTCACAGATTGCCTTCTAAGTGTTCGGGTTTTGGACTGTGAGCATGATGAGAGTGGTGCTTTGGTCACAGACAGAACCCAGCCTATTGTTTTTAAGGTCATTCTGGCCGATTCATACCTTCATTGCTTTGTCTTGCCAGAGTGATAGTGGCTTTTGGACAGCAAGGAAAACCTTGACAAGCAGTGTGACAAATCCGGAGGAAGACATGTAGGGGCAGGGCTGGAGAGCAACAACCTGAAGGTAAAACCTCGGATGCTCCTGGAGGGCAGTGGAGAAGGGTGTGGGAATCTGAGACTCCTCGGGAGCAACCAGGGACAAGTCAGGATGGCCAATAAGTTAAGGAAATTCAAGCTCTAATTCTGTCAACCAGGCCCTCCTCCCCTCAAAAAACAGGATGTGGTTCTAAGGTAAGGTTTGTGGGTACTGCTGGGTATATCACCTTTCTTACTGGAAGCAAGACCCAGGACGCACTCAGGAAAATTATGGGACCTTCAAGGAAGTTAGAAGGCCTACTCCACATGTGCTCTGACTGCATCTGGGTCAAGAGAAGGGACCTGCTGGGGGTGGGGGTCCCAGGGGAGTGCCTTCCTCCTCGCTGCGGCCACTCCAGTGGGTGTTCCCTTAGAGCCGACAGGAGAAGGACGAGGGGCCCGCACAGCCCGATGCTACGGCCCCTTCTCTGTATTTCACCACCACAGTCTGCTGCCCAGCTGCTTTGCTTCCTAAGTCCCGCATCGGTCCTCCCTGAGAACCCGTGGGTGGACAGGCTGTGTTGAAAGGGGAGAGCCTATAATATACACATAAATAACACATAGAGAGTAGATTTTGCAAGGGTTTAGAAAAACCTATGAAGGACATATCCACAGAGAGTTATTAAAGCAGAGATGTGTCCAGCGTAGACACACCTTAAGCCACATGGGCCAATGGTCTCACAGTCTCTTTGCTCCCTTCTGTGGTTCTCTACAGCCATCTGACTGTTTAACTAAGGAAGATACACCCGGAGCAAGGGGAATTCTCAATAAACCAAGGCTGAGGAATTTAGCAAGGAAAAAATCAAAGCCATCCAAAGGCACCGGGAAAGACAGACGCTCTTGAAGGCTGATTGGGCCTGTATTCTCTGCCTCCCACTGACAGGTTTGCCTTCAAGTTAATTAAAAAGTCAAATTTGACTGTCATCCCAGTATCTGGTGAAGGGGCAGGCTGTTCATAAAACACCTTGCGTTTGCATAATAATGTTATGCTTTTCCAAGTACTTTATCATCTATTGGCTCATTTGAACCTCATGTCAACTCTACAAAGTAGGCAGAGCAAGAACTGCTGGGAGGCCACAGAGCATACAGGAGCCAGACTGCCTGCGCCCCATCCCCGGTCCTGCCTGCTCCCAGCTGGCCACCTCGGGCAAGGGGCCAACCTCTCTGTGCTTCGGCTTTCTCCTCTATGAAATGGGCACAACACAAAGACTGCATCATTGGTTTGTTTTAAGAAATAAGTGAGCTATCAAATCTGGTATATAGTACAGTCAGTCCTGCTTCAGATGTACTCTGGGTTTAGCAGGATGCTGGACCTCCAAGCAGACACGAAGAGAGTAATACACCGGGAGCGCTCTGTGGGCTGCAACGGGCTTTGTACCACGAGAAACAGCATCGTTTCCCTGCCCTCCCAAGAGGAATGGGTCCACTTCGGCCACCCTGGCCAGATCCTATTCTCGGACATTCTGCTCAGGACAAGCACATTATTGGGCCACAGCAGGAAGCAAGTCATTAGCTGTGCTTTCCCCAAAAGCCTCTGCATCTCCCAACTCCTGCCAGGACCAGACCAGACCAGCCCTGAGGGAAAGAGCATGAAGCAGAAGCTCGCAGATGACACCTGCCTGGAGCGGTGGGGTATCTCCACAGCCCCCGGAAAGACACACTGGATTCTCGCAAACGTTCTGAGAAGCAGGCCCATCCACCAGTCCTTCCTGACAGCTAAAAATCCCCAGCCCCAGAGCACGTCACAACCTGTCAGGGACCAGTTTGACGTGTACAGTCCAGGTTGAGGCATGGGGTTGGTATGAAACAAGACAGCAGCAGCAGTACCCAGAGCTTCCTCTGAGGCATGAGCCAGGGCTCCTGGCAGGGGGAGGGGAGGGGAGGCAGTTTGAGCTGGACCCTTTGTAAATTGTCATAAGTCCCTGTCACATTACTTTTTCCAAAAAGACACTGATAGGGAAATGTTGCACAACTGGCAATGTCAAATTTTAACCAAACTGTCCCATGCACACAGAGAGCCTTCCAGGAAGGAAGTGGACTATACCTCTGTGCTCTTGTGCAGAACCCCCTGGGGAAGAGGGGACAAGGTGGACAGGCTCCGGGCCCCTCCCTCTTCCCCCAGCAGCAGAGCTGGTGCCTGTTGAGTGTGCTGAGCTCCGAGTCAGGCTCCACTGGGAAATGAGGTTGTCCAGCTGCAAGCATGGACATCTGTAAATAAAACTGGGAGGCTCTGACACAGTCCACACTGGCAGTGTCCTGCCCAAGAGGGCCCAGCTTGGAAGTCCATGTCACCTCCCGGACGCTACTGGGATGCCCCACAGTTTTGTTGCTGTTGTTACTTTACCGCCACATTTTTTGAGCAGCAAGCACACTGGACTAGCTACCAGAAAGACTAAAGGTTTTAGACCCAGTCTTGTACGCCCTGGTGAGGCCCAGCAGGTGGCTCAGGAGGGACAGATGGACAAGAAGAACTAACAGTACAGTAGCAGGTGCTGACTGCCGGGCATGGGCCAGGCCCTGTGTGCTCTAAGTGCCCAGAGGAGAGAGGGACAGAGGGCTGGGTGACCCTCAAAGGCTTCCCAGAGGCATGGGGCTGGAGCAGAGCCTGCCATACAGAAGGACATTGGGAAAGCAGAGGATCGAGTGGAGAGGGAATGGAGGGAGCACAGTGTCTAGGATGATCGGTGAGGCCAAGATGATGGAGTGCCTGGGGAGCAACGTGCAGGTGAGCTGGGAGCAGAGGGCTCCGTGTGGGAGGGAGTGTGGAGGTGGGGAGGACGGGGGCAATTGTTTTCAGTCTAAGGCTCACTTCGGCAGCACAAGCACTAGAACTAGCACCACGCTGAGATTAGCATGGCCCCTGCGCAAGGGTGACACACGCGCATCGTGGAGCAGCCCATAGTTCTGAGACACCACCTCACACCTGTCAGAAGGGCTGTCATCAGTAAATGAACAAGCAACAAGTGCTGGCGAGGATGTGGGGAACAGGGAACCTCATGCGCTATTGGCGGAAATGCAGGCTGGTGCAGCCGCTGGAAAGCCAAATGCAGTTTCCTCAAAACATTAGAAATGGAACCGCCTTATTACCCCACTTCTGGGAATTTATCCAAAGAAACCCAAAACACCAACCGGAAAGAATATATGTACCCTCTGTTCATAGCAGCACTATTTACAATCGCCGAGATCTGGAAGCAGCTCTAGTGCCCATCCATAGATGAGTGGGTAAAAAAGCTGTGGTCCATTTACACAGTGGAGTACTACTGGGGTGTACAAAGAAGGAAATCTTACCTTTTGTGACACCACAGATGGACCCGGAGATTATTATGCTAAGTGAAATAAGCCAGCCAGAGAAAGACAAATACCATATGACCTCACTGACGTGTGGAATCTAATGAACGAAATAAACTGATGAACACAATAGAAACAGAGGCACGGACACGGGGACAGACTGACAGCTGCCAGAGGGGCGGGGTTTGGGAGACAAGATGAAAGGAGGTGCCGGGATTGGCCAAAGATCGTACGTGCGTGACTCACAGACACAGATGGCCAGTGGTGACAGCCCGAGGAAGGGGGCGGGGAACAGGCTGGGGTGCGCGAAGCAGGGAAATGGGGACCCAGAGAGACTTTGCGGGGGCAGTGGACACACGATGCCGCGTGCAGATGATGTTTGCTGAGTTGTACACTTGAGACCTTTATGATTTTGTGAACCATCGTCACCCCAATAAATTCAATAAAAATTGTAATAGTTTAAAATGACAAAACACACAGAAACTTTTGGTGACATCCGCAGGCCTACAATGGGTATTAATTGAAATAATATGCATACTCATTAAAGTGGAGTTATTATTTAGCCCGTCTTCCCAGTGTTCCAAGTACAGAGCGACCATACTCTAAATAGCCAGTTGAATTTCATAGATAATAAAAGTCAGCCTTCTATTAAAAAAAAAAGTCTCATTTTCAGTCTACTCAGAGATTCAGGTGGCCAAAGGAAACCCAAAAGCATGAAAGCAGGACAGTTGTGACCTGAATGAATGACAGAGGTTGGATTGCATTAGTCCTAAACTCCTTACCGACATCCACCTGGGAGGTGAGGAGAGAAGGGTGTTGGGGAAAGGGAGAAAGAAGTGACCTGACCAGGGGTGAGCTCTTGCAGCAGGAGTCTCACTGATAACAAAGTCCTTTCTGTCACTTCCCATCCACCAGTCCCCACCCACGGACACAGCCTGAGGCAGAAACAGGAGGCAGAATCTAAGAGCAGAGGAACTGATGGGGGTGTGAGCCGGGCCACCACCACCCCAAGAGAACACAGGCAGAGCAGGAAGAGGGAGAGGGCCTCCCCAGGCACCGTCAGGAGCCCCCTCCCCGTACCCTGACACGGGCCCTTGGAGGTGGTGGCCCTGCCAGTTGGGTGCACTCATGGAAAAAAACAACCCAGTCAAAACATCAGCGAACTGACAAGTCAAGCAGTGAATTTCCTCGACTCACTTTTGGAACCTGAGTCACGGAGGCACTGGTCACTGGCAGAAACACGGGAAGATACCCACAGAGACCGGACACTTTACCCAGACACAGAGCCTTCGTGCCTGGCGAGAGCTCCGCCTTTCCCCTGTGCACCCCGACCCCGGTCCTGTGAACAGACCCACTCTGAGGCACGCGCACAGTGTGCGAGGACGCCCTCCGTCTGCCCCCCAGGCCTCGCACACACGGAGGCCCTCCAGGGCTGCCCCCCACAGCCAGGCTACCTCGGTGAAGATGAGGGTGGGGGTAAAATACAGAGAGAAGCCAGTTAAGCTAGAATTGTAGATAGACAACAAGTCATTTTTGGTATGTCTTTAATATCGCATGAGGCATGCCTTCACTACACATAGTATTCACTGTTTATCTGAAATTCAAATTTAGCTGGGAATCCTGTGTTTTTATTTGCTAAATCTGGCAACCCCAGTAGAATGAGGGGAGGGGAGGGGAGGGGTGGCAGTGGGGAGGGAAGAGGATCGAGAAGTGGGCAGGCCACAGTTCCCTTCGTGAACACGAACGACGAAGAACTCGGTCAAGCACTTCTGTTTGTTTCTGAAATGTCAAGGTGGCAGAGCCAAGTGAGGGTCTGGGGGCACCTTCCCCACACACACCACTTCCCGGGTTGATTCAGTGGGACCCTACCCCGGGGCAGGAGCTGCCAAAAAGGGAGATAATGCAGTGGCCCCACCAACCTCGCCTTGGTGTATGTATTTGAATACAGACCATATTGATATTTAAATCACTTAATACTCAAAATACTCTACCAAATGGCATTATAATTTCCATTTTACAGAGGTGCAGAAGAGGCAGGTAGTTTGCCCAACATCACAGAACTTTAAATAGTTCAAGATAGTCATCCAGGACTGGCCGGACCCCAAACCTCCCTCATCTCCACCACCCCTTTCCCAGGCACCCTGTAACAACCAGCTTCCTCCTGGGACCCCGCTTAGCACTGTGTAATGGAACCTTCTCGATGGTGGACATGCTCCACACCTCCGATCTCCAACACAACAGCCACCAGCCCCACACAGAAACTCAGCTCTGGGGTGACGGCAGCTAGTGGGACTAGAAATGGAAGTCTTCGTTTAATTTTTATTTTATTTCTGTCTTTTGGAGCAGGGGATCCTCCAGGCCTGGGTCCTGCATCATCCTGGTTGTGGCAATGGTTCCGAGAAACGCAAAATGTTCAGAGTAACAGCAGCCCTTGGAAATTATCCTTATCCACCTCTTCACTTCCGAGGCAGCGAATCTGAGGGCCAGAGACAGCACAGGAGCCAGAAACCCTACCTTTCTTCAGTGGTGCTGCCAGCACTGGAGAGGAGAGCAAAACCAGCAAAGGCTAAACCCTGAGGACCTCAGCACACACTTGGCAGCCCCAGAAGACCTCCAGCTGGCCCAAGTCCCACCTCAGAACACCCACTGTTGTAAAAAGGGGTGCTGAAGAAGCTGCATCCCAGAAACCAGCAGAGTTTGTCTATCTGATTCATGTAAAAAAATTGAGAGACAAAGGGAAAAAAAAGGCAACAATAGCAAAAAACCTTGCTGAGTATGCTCCCCCGCCTCCCCCCAACCATCACCTTGGAATTATAATTGCGGTGGCCCTTAATATCAATACACCAAGTAATTATAGCTGGCATATGGCTCCCCACTGCAATCGGATATTAACTTTTTATGGTACCCTCTGAGAGTGCCCAGAGAGACAATCACAGCATCAGAGAAGCAAGGAAGCCTGAGGTTGTGCCCAGAAGGTCCGTGGCCCCAGTGACCTCTCTCAGGGGCCACCCAGGCTTGGGGCCCCCCTCCACACCCTCCTGCTTCCGTTCTGTTCTGCATAAGCGCATCCAGCAGAGGGCCGACAGGGCTGATGCAGCCGGGCTCACTTGCTAAGCTCTGCACCATGGAAGGGGTCTGTCTTCAATTTAATAGCTCCGGCCGCCAGTGTGCACGCTCCGCCAGGTCCGGAGCAGCCAGGCCCCAGCTCTCAGCCGACGGGGAACGCACTGTTATCTCGACACTGACCGCGGTGTAAAGGAAAGACCGGCACCCAGCCCAGGTTTCACCAGTCGTGTGACTGACCTTGGGCCAAGCCATCTCCCCTCTCTGAGTTCAATCTCTTTAGTAGTAAAATGAGAAAGAGGAAAGCCGCTCTGCCTCCCTCACGGGACAATACACAAATCGGGTGAGACTGTGTCTGGGAAGCATCTCTAATTTTCACATCCCACTCAGCAGTCAGTCTTTTTTTAAAAGTTTATTTTATTGATTATGCTATTACAGCTGTCCATGTTTCCCCCCTTGCCGCCCTCCACCCTGTACCCCCTTCTCTCCAGCATCCCCTCCTTAGCTCATTCCATGGGTCATG
Organism: Tonatia bakeri; assembly: GCA_004024845.1. Lineage (NCBI taxonomy): Eukaryota > Metazoa > Chordata > Mammalia > Chiroptera > Phyllostomidae > Tonatia > Tonatia bakeri. Next base: position 59,287 of record PVIA01006453.1, read on the forward strand.
CATGTAAGTTCTTTGGCTTCTTCATTCCCTATGCTGTACTTTATACCCCCTGTCTATTCTATACCTACCAATTATGCTTTTTAATCCCTGCTCCTTTTCTCCCATCCTTCCCTTCCCCCCTCCCAGCTGATAACCCTCCAAATGATCTCCATACCTAGCAGTCAGTCTTTATGAAGTATCTGACCAGCTCTCACTGGCAGGGGATCTCAGAGGCTGAGCTGCCCATCCCTCCGGCCAGCCTACCTCGCCTGGGCACTCCTAGGCTGTCCCACACTGGCTCCCAGCAGGCCCCTGCAGAACTGTCTTTAACTGCCACTACTGGAGGGAATATACATTTGTATGCTAATTCTTTAGACTTTGAAAGCAGTTGAGCATACATTTTCTCATTTGAACTTCTAATCGCTCAGCGATTTGTAGGGAAGGCACTATCCTCACTGTGCAGAAAAGCCAACAAATTCAGAGGAGCGAAATGAAAGCTAGAATGGAGCTTACACATTTGAGCTTATGCAAGAGACACAGCTGAGAGTGGCCTCCATCTCCGCAGTCCCGGTACCCATGGGAGCTCAGGGCCAGGAGACAAGCCAGCATCAAATCCTTGTTGCACAACAACAGCAAAGAAGTGAGCCTGTGGGTTAGCAGAGGAGTGTCTCACAGATGGGGGTTCACATAGTGGGGTGCCTGATATCCTTGGAGACCCATGAAACAGGTCAAGGTGAGCCCCCACTTCCAAATCCTGCCCACCCTTCTTTCTGACCTGTCACCAAAACCGTGAGTGGTTCCACTGGTTCCACAGATTGGAAAACTCACACTCAGAGAGGCAAAGTGCACGGCTCGTTTCGAGCAGTGAATTAGCGGGCAGCTGTAGAAGCAGCCGCCACCTTCCAGGGGCCAGAGCAGGCTTTGGGGCACCAACCATGCGGCCTCAGCTCAGGGCCTCTCTAAAGATTTCCCAACTCTGGATAATACGTGGAGTTCGCATATGTCAGAGCAGGATGAGAGTTGCCCAGCAAAATACTGTAGACTTCCCAACAGATCACATTAAAATCTACCGATGGGGGGCCAGTGGGGAAGGGAAGATATAAAATAATCCCAAGTCAGAGCTTGGGTAACGTGTTTTCCCTGGAGGACTTGATACAGAGATAGTTTTAATTAACTGTGCATTTCATTTAAGCTTAGCAGGCAAGTTATTGTACATTAAATAAATAGCAGTTGGTTATTAAGAATATATTTACTTCTGACTTAACAACTACAGCAGGTTAGAGACACGGATTTCCGTTAAACCACAGTCTGGTACGTTTGTTTGGAATAATCAATTGTTCTTTACTCAAGATATAATAATTGCCTTATTGAATCTGGAGCAGCTCTTCTCTTGGTAATTTACAGCAAACAAATTTCCCCAGTTAGTTACCACGTCTTTTTCTCCTGAAGAAGCAAGAAGTAGCAGGGAAGACAGAGAGCCTAGAATGCAGACCTGTGATTTAAGGAAACAGCTTGGTCTGGCGCAGGCTCACTACAGCTTCCCGTTGAGACACCTGCACCCTGGACCAGGCAGGGCAACCTAGAGAACTGAGTTCCAACAACAAACAATTGCTCAGTATAACTACCGTATTTTTGGGACTATAAGAAGCACCTAGGTTTTAGAGGAGGAAAATAGGAAAAAAATTTTTGAAGCAAAAAAATGTGATAAAATATTTAATAACCTGTGACCCCGCTCTACCGCCACCACCTCCCCACAGCGAGCCAGGTAAGCTACATTTGGACTGTAAGAAGCACCCCCATTTTCCGCTCACATTTGGAGGGGGAAACATGCATCTTACAGTCTGAAAAATACGGGTATGCCCCATGCAGTATTTGAGACATACTTACACTAAACAAGTACATCATGTTTTGTGTAAAACTGACACTTGACTTGGGGGGAAACTGTTTGGTTTTGCTCAACACTTAGTCTGTCACCCCAGACCTGATGGACAGTGAATGGACTAAGCAATGTCCCCCTCGCCCTCACTCAGTCCTCCATCTGGGAGATGCTGAGGGGAGGGAAGTGAGCCTGGCAGACTGCACCCCTCACAGCAGGAGTGGGCAGACGCCCCCAGTCCCCCTAAGCCCGGCCGCTCAGCAGTGGCCTCTACCGCCCGCCCCCTGACTCTGTCTCCTGCTCCATCTGCACTGTGACTCCAGACCACACAGTCGCATAGCCACGAGGCCATCCTCCATCTAACACATGAGGAAACTGAGGCCCAGGGAAGCAAAGTGACTTGAGGAGGGTCACAGAGCCAGTTGGTGGAAGAGCTTGGTTTTGTGGTCATCATCCTCCATCATCATCATTACCATTATTAGGATTCACTAGTCCTTATCGAGTGCTAATCACGTATAGGCTCTTTGCTCAGAAAAACCTCACAAGGACCCTATGGGAAAGACATTTTATTACTCTTAGTTTTAATACCTGGGGTCACAGTCTCAGTCAGATTCCATGAATCCCCTCTGTGACACCCCATTGCCTTTTTCTCTTTCACTCCTTCTCTCTCTTTCCACCTCCTCTGTCCTCATCTATAATGTCAAACCCTTGCTAAAGCCCAACACTGAGCCAGGCAAGCTGGTGGACAGGTGGAAAGTAAGGCAAATGAGGAAGAATAAGAGGCAACACTGCCCAGGGGTGCCAGCACAGAGCTCGGGGACCCGCTGCCTGGGCATGTCACGGGGCCTCTCCGTGCCTCCCTTCCCCAATCTGTAAAACGGGTGACACCAGCGCTCCTTGGCAGTGCCTGGGCACGGCGAGCTGGGAGCGCTGCATCGTCAGTGCTGTTGTTTCTAGTGAAGCGAGGTGTTGGGAATCTGGGACTAGAGGCTGGGCGTAGGGTTGGTCACGCTTCACAGAGGGTAAGCGACTCCCCTGCCTCTGCTTCTCTTGAGGCCACCGGGGAAACGGTGAGGTCAGCAAGATATTCCCACATGTCTCCTGTTAGACCTCAGTCCCAGGTCAACCGTAACTTGGGACAATTACTAGGACAATCAAGTTCCAAGATTTTTAAAACAGTTCCACTTTCAAGTATTTTCTTACATTACATAAATCGTGGAAAGGTATTAAAAAGTCTGACCTGTATGAATCCAGAGTACTTTTTCCAGGTTGTTTCCCCAGCCCTGAGCCCCCTTTCCAACTGTTGTCAGACTGGCTCCCCACGACCCCGCCCCCACCGAGCGAGAGGACACGGGGGCCACACATGTGTGCAGCCGTGCCGGCAGCTCACTCTGGCACTAAGTCGTGGTCACTAAAACAGATGGCCTGGTGTATGCTTATCCAGTTAGTGGGTCACACCATTTGTTGTCCACAATGATGGAAAGGTAGCTTTCAGATATCCACGAAATATAGATTGTACCTTACTGGCCAACACAAAAGTAATTCGAGTTTCCAAACACATAAACAGAAATAAGTGGGAAACCTTAAGACCAAAAAGCAGAGGGAAGAATTAAAAATGAAACAAAACTATTGAATAAGTAAACTATCAAAAAGGATCCATGACCAGATGGCTTTAGCAGTAGAATCTATTAGTCTTTTAAGGAACAAATAATTTTCATGTTATAAAAATTGATCCAGAGAATAGGCAGAGACTAAAAGCTAACTGAGTCATTTTATGAAGTTGAATAAAACTTATGTTTTATACCAAAAATGAAAAAGATGGACCAAAATAGGAAACTACAAACTAATTTTACTTATAAATATAGATACTAAATCCCTATGGAGAACACCAGCACACGGCATCACACAGCAAATTAAAAGAACATCAACTGTTACTGAGAGTGACTTGTGCAGGGAGGTCAGGACAGGTTATTAATAGGAAGTCTATTCATATAAAATATCACATCAGTAGGTTCAATTGGAAAAGCTTAAAATAATCTCAATGGCTGCCCAAAAGTTATTCAATAACATTTTCGGTGAACAGTACTAGAAAAATAGAAATGAAAAGGAATTTCCTTAATATGAATAAGGTGTATCAAGCTGAAGCTAATTGCCTAAGGCGAGTGTATCAGTTATCTCTTGCCACAATAATGCTGTGTAACAAGCCATTCCAAAACTCACTGCTACAAAACAACCAGAAGTCATTTAGCTCATAGATCTGACGTCCGGCAGAGGTATTCTCCTGGTCTTGGTTGGGCTCACTTTCATCAAAAGAATTGACTGTTTTTTGAGTCCTTCAGCATGGTTTCAACTGGGATGACAGGTATAGCTCAGCTCTGCTCCACCTGTCTCTTCCTCCAACAGGGTACCCCAGGTATATGTTTTTCATGGATATGGAAGACGCTACTGTGATCAATCCCACCTTGAAAACTTACGTGCTTCCTTTCGCTAACATCTCATTGGCCAAACCATGGAGCATAGCTCAGAGTCAGGTGGATGGGCACTCCAGAGTTACAAGCCAAGGGCATGGTTACAGAGAGGAGTGAATCATCAGGGCCATCTGTCAGGTCACAGCATTAGGCTTCCCCGAATACCAGCTCCACTGAATACTAGTAGGTTGTACCTTAAAAATGTTTATGTTTACATAGAAAATGTCCCATGATCAAATAAGCTTGAGATGCGCTGGGCGGAGCAATAAACAATGCTCAAGGGGCTTCTTTGCAGCAGGACCCCTCCAGCTTGCAGGAACATGTCACGAGAAATTGCAGGTGAGGGTAACAGGCTTTCCCGAGCAAGCGTGGACCCAGAGCCCCTGTGTTCCTCGCAGAGCATCTGGAGGCTCGAGTGCTTCGAAAGCACACTTTGGGAAAGAGGATGAAATTTGAAGTGGCTTTCCCATAACAAAACAAAAACTGACCACAACAAACACTATTATACACCCAGAACTAATCCCAATAATAAATGTGCAGGATTTATGTGAAGAAAACAATGAAACTTCACTGAGAGATATAAAATTAAGATGTAACCAAGTGGAGGCACGCCATTTCCCTTAAAGAGAAGAATCAATATTCTAAAGAAGGCAATTCTTTCTAAATTGATTTATAGATTTAACACAACCTCAATAAAAGTCTCAATGAAATAACAGTAACCAAGTGTCGGCAAGAATCTGGTGGAAACAGACATTTCCATACATTGCTGATGGGAGTTTAAACTGGTGCAACCTTTTTAAAAAGCAATTTAAAGCCTTAAAAATGTGCATTCCTGTTGACCCAGATCTAGAAATATACCCTAAGGAAATGATCAAATGTGAATGAAATTATATTTGCACAGATTTTCATTACCAGACTGTTTAAAGAAAACAAAATATTAATAATAACCCAAATGCCCAACAAGAGGGGAATCACTAGAAAAATTTTTAGGCTTTTATATCAATGAAAATTACACAAGATTTAAACTCATAATTCCAAAATCTGATCAGATGTGAAAATGCTTACACAGTAACTTGTCGGGAGGCAAGGCGGGGCCCGGGGTGCACTGCAGTGTTGTCCCAACTGTCACACCCATCTGCTTTCACAAAGAACGAAAACTATAAGGAAATAAAATGTTCATGTTTCTGTACGTCATTTATTTGAATTTTCTATATTTCCTAATTTGTATGTAATAAACATGTAGTATATTCACATGTTTTAAACTGTGCCAGTAAATATTGTGCAGATAAGAAATATTTTAAAGATCATATTAAAACAGTATGTGAGATCAGCCAAGGTAATGTAGAGGAGAAAATGTATTGAGGGGGTGTGCACAAAAGGCAGGACTTACCCTACTAAATAGAAAATGAATGATAACATATGGTGGTAACAATAATTCAAGAGTTGACTTGACATACCAATCAGTAAAATTCCCCCAAACAGATTATAAATATATAAAAGTATCATTACCTAATAAGAAGCAGTATTCAATAAATGGATTTAGGAAAACACTCAACAAAGATTATGTAAATTTTAAAGGGCTTAAAGACTTGGTGGTCTAATTTGACGTTCTTGCCTATACCTGCCCAGTTTTCCCAGGACCCTGTATTGAAGAGACTGTCTCTGCCCCACTGTGTGCTCATGCCTCCTTTGTCAAGTAGCAACTGACCACATGGGTGCGGGTGGATTTCTGGGCCCCCTGCTGTTTCACCGATCTCCATGCCTGTTCTTGTACCAGCACCAGGCTGACCACTTACACCACACACAAGAATAAACTCAAAATGGATAAAGGACTTAAATATAAGTCATGAAACCATTAAAAGAATCCTAGAAGAAAACGTAGGCAGTAAAATTTCAGACATTTCTTATAACAATATCTTTGCCAATATGTCTCCTCAGGCAAGAGAAATAAAAGAAAAATTAAACAAATGGGACTACATTAAACTAAAATCTTCTACACAGCAAAAGAAACCATCAACAAAATGAAAAGGGGACCCACTATATGGGAGAACATAGTTGCCATTGATACATCTGACAAGGGGATAATTTCCAAAATATATAAACAACTTATTCAACTCTGCACCAGAAAGACAGACAATCCAATTAAAAATTGGACAAAGGAGTTGAAAAGACACTTCTCCAAAGAGAACACATAGATAGCCAACAGACACATGAAAAGATGCTCAACGTCACTAATAATCAGAGAAATGCAAATTAAGACCACAATGAGATACCACCTCATACCTGTCAGAATAGCTGTCATCAGTACATCAACAAACAACAAGTGCTGGCGAGGATGTGGAGAAAAGGGGACCCTCATGCACTGCTGGTGGGAGTGCAGACTGGTGCAGCCACTGTGGAAATCAGTATAGAGTTTCCTCAAGAAATTAAAAAAGAAACTGTCTTTTGACCCAGCAATTCCACTACTGGTAATATATCCTAGGTATCCTGAAACACTAATTCCAAAGAGTATAAACACCCCTACATTCACAGCAGTTATTTACAATCGCCAAGATCTAGAAATAGCCCAAGTGCCCATCAGTAGACAAGTGGCTAAAAAAGCTGTGGTACATTTACACAATGGAATGCAACTTGGCCACAAAAAAGAAGGAAAGCTTACCTTTTACAACAGCATGGATAGACCTGGAGAGCATTACGCTAAGTGAAACAAGCCATCCAGGGAAAGAAAAATCGAATATGATCTCCCTTCTATGTGGAATTAATGAATGTAACAAACTGATGAACAAAATATCAACAGAGGCATGGACACATGGAACAGACCGACAGCTTTTAGAGAGGAGCCGGGGTCTGATGAAAGAAGGCGCAGGGATCGGCCAAGGACCGTGGATGCATGAGTCACAGACACAGACGACAGCGTGGTGAAGGCCAGAGGGAAGGGTCTGTGGGAGCTGGGGGGAGGGGGGCGAAGTGGGGAATTTGGGGACATCTGCAATTGTGTCAACAATAAAAAAAGAAATACAAAATTAAAGGCTTAAAGAGTCAAATGTAAAAGAATGAGACAATTAAAACACAGACTAACATTACAGGTGACCAACTGAACTTAGAAAGGATAAAAATTTTAAAGTGTGATCCATGGAATACATTGTCACAGAAAAGAGTGATTGGTTTTATTATTTAACAATTAAGAGATTCTAAACTTCAAGACGATCAAATAGGAAATTAGAAAGCATCAAAACCTGGGGAAAATATTCACAAGGAAGAGACACGACAGAGGTGTAATGATCTTTACACACAAAGGACCCAGACAGACCCCTCCGAGACGGTACCCCGTCCTCACTCGGCCAGCTGTGCGAGGAGGCAGAGGTGGGCACTCCACCCCTTCCGAGCAATCTCTCCAGCCTCCGTTCCTCTCACCTGCCGGACTGAGTGGAACCGCCCAAAAGAGCCATTTGTGAGGATTAAATGAGGCAAAGGCTATAAATTACCCATCTAGTCATTAATGAGCCCTCAATAAATGTCCACTAGAAGTACTCTTGCTCATTCAACAAGCCCCTAACCAGGATCTGTGATGACATCGTGCTGGGCACTAGGGACCAAAAGGGGCCCAAGAGAAGAGAGTGTGAGCATGTAAACAGGCACACCAACTGACAAGGCTCACGGAATGTGACGTTACAACGGGGTTGCAGCAGGGTGACATGCAGCAAGAAAACCTGTTCATCCTGGTCTCCAGAGGCCCTAGCAGGTCCCTAGAGGTGGTGGTTCTAAGTGGGGTTCTGAAGGGTGACAAGGTAGACAGGCAAAGGGAAGGGAAGGGCAGCTGAGGGAGAGGGAACAGCATGTGCAGATGCTGGGAGACGGAACGGTACCGGAGTGATTCTTAAACCACGGGAGCGGTCGCCATCACAGGAGGGTGCATCTGAAGGTGGAGACCAGAGAGAGAGGAAGTCAGAGGAGGTAGCAGGGTCTCCAGCTGCTGGTTAGGGCGTGTGGACTCCTGACAGGGTTTTAGGTGGGGCTGTGCCACGCACAGATTTACACTTAGAAATGCTCACTCTGCTTGCTGTGCGGAGAATGGGTGGGAAACGGCCAAGGTCAAAGGTGAAGAGTCCAGTTAGGAGCTGAGGCACTGACTGCCGGAGGAACTATGGAGGCTGAGCTGGGATGGAGTCAGTGAGGGTAATGCAGGCAGGTTGGAGGGGTGTTTATGATAAAGAGATGTGACTGATTGAATACAACACATGAGTGGCAGGGATTTGTTCAGACTGACAGAAATTTCAAAGCACTTAGAACAAGTACTGGTAAAGGGCAGAAAGAGACATTTCAGGAAAAATACACATGGGAGGGGATACATTAGCAGGGAAGGAAGGAAGGGAGGGAGGGAGGAGGGGAAGTTGGAACCCTCGTGCAATGTAGGTGAGAGCGTAAAATGGTACAGCCGCTGTGGAAAACAGTATGGAGGTTCCTCAAAAAATTAAAAACAAAATTACCATATGATCTATCGAGTCAACTTCTGGGTATATTCCCAAAATAATTGAAAGTGGGGTCCTGAAAAGATATTTGCACTCCATGCCCCTAGCGGCCCTATTCATAGCAGCCGAAAGGTGGAAGAGCCCAAAGTGCAGGAGCAGACAACTAGAAAAACGGACTTAAAAGGGGAGGAGATTCCGGCACCTGCGACGACACGGGTGGACCTTGGAGACGTTCTGCTCAGTGAAATGGGCCAGGCACAGAGAGTCAAAAACTCTATGATCCCACTGATGCGAGGAGCCCAAAGGCACCAAATTCATGGGGACAGAGAGCAGAATGGTGGGCACCGGGGCTGGGGGAGGGGAGTGGGGAGTTGGTATCCACGGGGACAGCGTCTGGGTTTTGTGAGAGGAAGAGCTGCAGAGATGGCTGCACAACAGGGTGAATATACTCGGCACTGCCGAACTGCACACTCAAAAATGATCAAGACAGTAAATGTTGTGTTATATGAATTTCACCACAATTTAAAAAAAAATGCTCTGTTCTGTCTTGTCAGATTTGTCTTGTAGCCTCAGACTGCTTACATCCTCGCCAGCGCCGCGGTTTAAGGCTCTTCTGTCTACGGCTGCCCATCGCTCCCGGTTCAGACAGTTCCGCCCATGCAGACCGAATGTCTGTTGTGTGGGTGCAGCCGTCCTGCCGCTGCTGTAACCGGTCTGCTTTGGAGTGCCTGTAATTCACATCGGAAACCAGAGGCTTCACAAAGGGCGCACGTCTGGGTCAGGAAACTCCCGCTGAGTCCGGGGAAGGCCCTGACACATCATCCCCTCGGTCTGACTCCGAGGTGCTGTTCTTTTCTCTAACTGGAAGGGACCTTTGATTACAATGTCGCCAACGTCCTCACAAAGTCACCATCAGCTCAGACAAGGGCACAGGCAGTGACTACCCAGCAAAATGGGATGGTCTCCCTCCAGACTCAAGCTCATTAGGGCCCTGGCTCTCAAATCCAGGCAAAGGCAGGGGTTCTCTACTGAAGAATTTCTCATTCTCCAGCTGCCCTTAACCTCTCCTTTCAAATGGAGTCAGGAGCCCTCTGGGCTGGGAGCCTCTGTGCCAGACTGAATGACGGGGCCTGGGACAGCAGGAGGGGGGGAAGCCAAGAGCGGGCTCAGGAAAGAACAGTCTTTTTATAGCCTCCCCTGCCACCTTGAGCAAGTTGCTCAGAAAGACTTATAACTTCTGGACCTTGGAGTTACAAATAGAAGAGTCTTCCTCCCACTCTGAGTAGCTGACCTATAGTAGTGGTCCACCCTCAGGGTGCTTGAGTATCAGGACAGGAAAGTGGGGGGGGGCGGGGAGTGAGAGAAGAAGAGGGAGGGAGAGAGAGAGACAGCCTGCCTCAGAGCAGGAGAAAATCTGGTAGTTTAAAGGTCTCTGCAGCCTCCCCATCAGGCTCTCTCTGGGAGTTGCTTGAATGGCTGCAACAATGCGGGTGAGAAGCATTCGGGCTATTGAGCCCACAGCCTCTCTGGCCAGGCTGACTCCAGATGTTTCAGACAGATGTGCACAGGGCATGCCTGTCAGCAGGAGTCCTGACTGCCTGGTGCCACCTCTCCCTGTTCTGTGCCCTGACATTTGGAATTCAGCCAGAGGTGAGCTTTGTAGGTCACTTAGATTCTGGTATTTTTAGATTCAATACCAAAAAATAGCTCATTCTTCTCTCCTGAAAGCCTCTCACCTGCCACCCACACTCACAGTGGGCGGCACTGTCACGTGGTGTGGAGGGGAGGGAGCAGGGTCCGGGATCAGGTCAGAGCCCTGGGTCCCTTATCGCAAGTGTTGGTTCTGAAGCCTATTGCACATTGTTCTGTGTCTTTGAAGACATAGTGTGTGCCCTCTGAGTGGGTGTATTGGTTAATATCTACCTGGAAGGGTCTTGCAGAAACGCTCTGTAAATAAGCTCTCCATTGCCACACGGTCGTTCCCCACATCCGAGTTTAGCACCCGTGGTCCTCCTGCCACATCCAGTGCACGCCATGCCTTGATTAGAAACCCTCCGAATGTCCCCAGACAGGGGTGCGTTCTCCAGAGAGCCCACTTCTCCATAGCATCTTGTACCCAGCCCACTTCACCCATTCCTGCTACCAGCTCGGGCTGTGAGACCATGCCACGGAGCTTGAAAGGCAGGAGCATTCGGGGCGCAGAGCAGGCCTGAAGCCCATCCAGGGAAAGCATCTCCATCATGGGCCATCTCTGACTGATCAGCCTGGTGACAGGGGTATAGCATGGCATGATGGCTACTTAGGACTTTCCAATGACAAAGAAAGAGGACTGAAGACTGCAACACTCTTGTCACTATTTCTATAATGACAATGTGCTATATACACAGTGTCACCACAATTAGAGGTTCTCCGATCTACATACTAGCAGCACTGAAATAAACACACCGACACTAGCAAGCCCGGAGACAGAACTTAACGTCCCTGGGAGTCAGTATCCGATGAAGGCGGGATTTGTAACTGGCAAGGAGATGATGGATTTATCTCACAAGTGGAGTTAGGGAAATTTATTAACTGTAAAAATACAGTTGCTTTACATTGTACTCTTCACGCTTAAACCAATATAAACTCCAAATGGGAAAAAAAACCACATTTTTTTATTTTAAAAAAATTACACAGCTAGAAGAAAATTTAAGTGAATATTTATCTGTTCTTATGTGTACAAAGCCCCTTCTAAGCATAAAAATTAAGGAGGAAGTTATAAAGGAAAAGAGTCATAAGCTTGACTAAAGATTGAAATATTTCTGCAGATCAGAAGATATTGCAAACGGAATGAAGAGGAAACCACAAACGGAGAAGAAAGGAAGTAGATGGAGACTAGGGACAGAGGCCTGGAGCAGACACCCGGGAGTGCCCCTCGCACAGGCTGTCGCGACAGTGGGCCAGCATCCAGGGAGGCGTTATAAACCATGGTAAGTCCTTCTGGAGCCACAGGGCAGGGTGTCATGCTGGGAAGACACAGAGAAAGGTGGAGCCATCAGGGAAGGTCTCTGTGCAGAGGGTGAGGCCTGGCTCCTGACTCGTGAGTTCCATCTCCTGAAGCTCACCGTGCACACAGGTGCCCCGCCAGCCCCCACGCCCCCCAGCGTGGAGACACACACACATGCAGTAACTTTGGTTGGTGTGGCCACTGAGTGTCTGCTATCATCACCCCTATGGAGACACTGTGTGTTTCAAACCCTGACTCTCGGCCCATGAATGTATGTGGACCTGTCAACTACTCTGTCAGTTTCACTTTCTTAGAGAAATCTCTCCCAGAGCTTCCTGAGCGACTCCAGCGGGGGGCTGCCTGTCCTCGATGTATCCTGGGGTCTTACTCCACCACCGTCCCAGGATCCCCCCGGCCTACCTGCTGTGCATGAACACTGTTTCCTGAAGCCAGGCCCTTCTCTCCCTTTCGGACCTCATCTTGGTGCAGTGTGGCTTCCTACAGCTTCCCAAGAACGGGTGCCATGGAAGTAAATACCTTCTGACATTCTATGTCTGAAAATGTCCTTATTCGTTTATGCCCATAATTGATTGTTTGAATGAATATAGTATTCCAGGGTACAGATCACTCTGCACCACACTTTGAGTCATCGTAGCTTCTGGTGCTGCTGTTAAGAAGTCAATATAATTTCGATTGCTTATCCTTTGCACGTGACCCTGCCTGGAAACATGGAGGCTCTTCTGTTAGTCCCCGTAGTGCAAAATTTCTTGGTGGTGCATGTGCCACAGTGTGGGTGTATTACCTTGCATTGGTCAAGCATTTGCTGGCTCTTTAAATCTGGAAACACAGATGTCCAACTACGAGACATTCCTTAAGTGTTTCCTTTGGTGATTTTATCCCTTCTACTTCCTCTGTCTATTCTTCTCAGAACTGTTACTCAGATATTGGTCTTCCTGAAAAAGGGCCTCTGATGGTGGAATTTTTTTCCCTCCTGTTTTCCATCTCTCTCACTTCCAGCTCTACTTTCTCTGAGAATTCCTCAACTTTATTCCCCAACCCTTCTGTTAAGTTTTCACTTTCTGCCATTTCAGTTTTTACTTCTAAACCATCTTGTCCACCAAATGTTCCTTTTTAAAACACCACGTCTTGTTTTAGGGCTGCAACGTAGCCTCTTCCTTCGCTGAAGACATGATGGATGGTTTTAATTTTACTTTTGTGCTCTCTGCGCAGTCTCTGTTCTGTCGCGTTGCCTTGCTCTATTTCTTTATTCTGGTGTCTATTTTTCCTTGGGAGGTTGCCCTCAACCCTTGGTAATCTTTAAGACTGGGAGTCCACAAGCACCAAGGGGTGGAGGCCCTGGTTGGCAGGCCCTGTCACACCAGGATAATCTGGCTGGCACGGCTCATCGGGAAACTCCGATTCAGTACATTTATAGCGTTCTTCTTGAACTGATCAGCTCTTCAGAAAAGGTTTTTCTGGCTTCTCGCTTGAAAGATAAAGTTACAGCTGTCAGTGCACTGGAACCAAGTGGGGAAGCAAACCAGGAGTAGGGGCCCCGTCTGAGGCCCCTGTTTTCACACACACCCATACCACCAGTGGTGCTGTGGCTCCCCTGATCCAAAGATCTGTTCTGTCCTCCCAGGGAGGAGCCTGCTGGTCTTCTGCAGGGGTGCAGCACTGCACAGAGTAGGAAAGAGAATTTGAGGGTCTAGATATTTATAAGGAAACTTTAACCAGTCCTCTTGAGACCAGAACCCCTCTTTACCCCTGGTTCAAGGCATGCCAGCTGTAGCCGATTCTTGAGCTGCTTGAGGATTTATAAAAGTGAATCTGGCCCTGGCTAGTGTGGTTCAGTTGGTTGGAGTATCATCCCATAGGTCAAAAGTTTATAGGTTGCATTCCCAGTCAGGGTACAAACCCAGGGTGTGGGTTCGAACCTTGGTTGAGGCATATACAAGAGGCAACCAATATCTCTCTCTCTCTCTCTCTCTCTCTCTCTCTCTCTCTCTCTCAAAGCAATGGGAAATGCCCTTGGGTGAGAACAGAAAAGGGAAAAAGTAACTCTGGTCACCTCTCTCTGTTTCTCACTGCCTCTATAAGATTCTGTTTCCTCGGATCTGTGAATTGATTACTCATCCACAGACTTCCCACCTTCAAAATTCTGTGGCTGTTATTTCCTCACTTCACTTCACTTTGCTTTTAGGTTTATGCTTTTTGAAAAATCCCTTAACTAATAATTCAATAGTGTTTCAGAAAGAGGCCAAAGTAGACGCATGTGTTTAATTTTCCATTGTTATCCTCTAGTTCTTGTTTACATAACTCAGAGAAAATTGCTTATAAGAAGTATTCTTGGCAATACCAAAGCTAGAACAAGCCGAGCTGAGCAACTGAAGCATTTAACGGCATCAGCCTCAGGCACCCACCTGAACCATCTGTCTCCAGGGGTGGGTGGTCCAACCAATAGGAGGTGGATAAGGAAAGTCTGTGTATCGCCTGGACAGTACTCCGATGGATGCGGCCAGTGTCCTTGTCTGCGAGTCTTCTGTTCCTAAACCTCCTCTTTACACCGGCCCTTTGTGACCAATGCCTTTCTTTCAATGTGTTAGTATTTTCTGTCAAGTAGCAGACAAGTCTGACTGACCTGGAGGACTTTGTATGACATCCCTGAAACCCATCGTGAGCTGGCGCTGTGTGTGACACGCAGAGGGATGACTAATGTCTAAGATTGTTCACGAAGCCACTGTTTTTAGACATAAATGCAACACCATCTTCTCCGTCTATATATCCACAGATGCCGTTCAATGTAAACCCAAAGTACCACGCCAGCAGATTTCAAAGGCCACCCATGTACCTGAAGGGAAGGAAAATGCTCTGGCCCTTCTCAAGGGGGAAAAGACACCCTGAGCATGAAATATCACATATGTCAAACACAAATTCAAATTGCTCAGTATCCATTGATTCACTTCACTGGAAAGTTACCAGCAGCCACTACACGGAACACACCGTCCCAGCCCGACAGTGACAGAGGGGAAAGAATGGATGTAAGCACAGTAGACCCCAACCCATCCCTGACTTCAAGGACATTGTAACATAGTTGTTGGAATAAAAATGATACTGAAATTTCTAGAAAGTAAGTGCAAGCTGATGGGAATACTTCTAGTTTAAATAATCCAAGAGAAGATAAGAGAAGTCAGAGAAAGGAAAATAGAGAGAACAAAAAAAATAACAAGTTAGTCCTGTCTAAATATAGCAGTAATTACATTAAGTATAAAAGGTGTAAAACCATAAATAAAAAGACAGATATTGTCAAAATAGATTTAAACTATTCCTTAACTATGTATTGTCTATAAGAAACCCATTTCAAATATAATTACATGAGAAAGTCAATAAAACAGTGGGAACAGATATGTGATTAAAAAATACTAATAAGAAAGACAGAGTGGTGACTTTAACATCAAAGTAGACTTCGGAGCAAAGGAAACTACAAGGGACTAAGAAAGATGCTCCACAGTGATAAAAGCGCCACTTCACCAAGAAGGGGTCACGGCCCTAAACGTCCACGCACCTAGCAGCAGAGCTTCAGGGTACACGAGGCAAACACTCCCAGCACTGCAAGAAAAGCAATCAGTTCCCAAACAGAGTAGAAGACTTTCACACCCTTCTCTTGGCAGTAAGTAGAACCGACAGACAGAGAACCAGCAGGGGCACAGACGGGCAGACAGACGTGGATCAGTGGAGTGAGACTGGTATTTGTATTCTTTTCCAACACGCGTGGACGAGTGGTTAAGATGGACCGTATCCTGGATCACAAAGCAAATCTCAGCAAATACGATCACTGAAATCATACAAACTTAGTTATCGTAATATAATAAAATTATACTGGAAATAAGTAACAGAAAGATAATAAGAAATTTATCAAACACTTGGAAATTTCCCAACACGCTTCTAAATACTCCATGGGCCAAAGAAGGAGTCTCAAAGTGTATTATAATATAGTTTGAATTAAACTGAAATATATGAAAACACAATTTATCAAAATGTGCAAGATGCAGCTAAAGTGGCGCTTAGACAGCAACAAAGTCCCAGCATTAAGTGCTTCTATTAGAAAAGAAGAGCGGCGTCAAACCAGTAAAACACCCACTGCAAACATCAGGCTCCCCGGCGTCAAAGGCAAAGTGGGGACCTACCATGCACAGCCCTGTGCGCATCAAACCGGCAACTCCAACGAACGAGCTGATTTCTCAAAAGCCAGACTACTCAAATGCACCCACATGAGGGAGGTCAACTAAATAGTAACTATTAAAGAAATGTAATCCATAGTTTAAAAACCTCCTGCAACAGAAACTCCCAGGCCTAGATGGTTTCACTGGCAAAGTCTGCCAACATTTAAGGATTCTAAACAATCTCTTCCAAAAAATAAAAAAAAAAGATACTTCAAAATTACTTTATGAGGTCACCATTATCCTGATACCAAAATCAAACAAAGATAATATAAATAAAATTGTAGATCAATATCTCTAAAGAGTAGAGACAAAAATTATCAACAAAATAATCCCCAAATAAAATCCACCGGTGTATAAAAAGAACAATATGCTGTCGTCCAGTGGAGTCCATCCCCGAAATACAAGGACAGTTTAATATTTGCATATCAACTCATTTAACCCACCATATAAGCCATCTAAAGAAAAAAAACTATATGATCATATCAATTAATACAGAAGAAAACATTTGGAATTTTAATATGCATTCATGACAAAAATTCTCAATCAATCAAGAGAGGAAGGGAACTCCCACATCCTGCCAAAGGGCATCTATAAAAACCTACAAACTAACGTGTTTGCTGGTAAAAGACTGTTTCTCCTAAATCAGGAATAAAAATGACACCCACCCTCACCGCTCCTGTTCAGTATGGTGGTAGTCCTCACAAGTATAATAAAGGAAGAAAAATAAAGTTAGGGCGTAAAGGTAGAAAAGTGAAGAACTAAAACTGTCCCTCCTTGCAGACAACACGACTGTCTAGGTAGAAATTTCCAAGGAAACGACGACAACACCGCTCCTAGAACCGGTGCCAGAGCTCCGCGCCGCTGCAGACGCACAGTCCACCTCTGCGCGCGGACTGTGCCCGCGGGAACCGGAGTGGTGCTGTCTAGAGGAGCTCCGAAAGCATGGAATACTTCGGTATAAATCTAGTGGGACATGTACAGAATCTGATGCTGAAAATTAGAAAATGCTGATTAAAGAATCCAAGGTGGCCTAAATAAATGGTCAGACATATTCTGTTCGTGAATTGAAAGATTCAACATAGTCAAGATGCTTATTTTCCCCAAATTGATGCTTAAGGTAAATAATTCTATTACAATACTCACAAAAAGTTGCAGCTATTTCGTAAAATGGACAGGCTAACCCTAAAATATGAACGATACTAGAGGAATAACACAGCTGGAGAGAGAAGAGCGGAGTCAGACAGGCGGAGCCCTGGGCTGGGACCCTCCGCGCTGGGACCCTCCGCACTGGGACCCTCCGCACTGGGACCCTCCGCGCAGCCGCAGCGATCGAGCTGGTGCGCGCTGACGAAGGGCTGGACTCGCGGATCAGCGAGACGCAGCAGAGTCTGGCGCACAGACAAAACAGACCTCACCAACATAGACGACTGGCCTTCCTTAAGGATGCAAAAGCTATTCCATGGAGAAAGAATCGTTTTTCAACAAATGTTGGAACCATTAGAAATCTTTCTACAAAGTAATAATAAACCTCAACCTAAACGTCATACCATGATACAAAAATTAACTTAAAACATACCATAAACCTAAATGCAAAAAATAAAGTTATAAACCTTTTAGAAGAAAACATTGGAGAAAATCCACACCAGAAAGATGACCCGCGTGAGAAATACCATCCTCTAAAGAAACTGACCCTAGAGAAATAAAAGTTTTAGGTTCACACAAAAATCCGTGCATGAGTGTTTACAGAAGTTTCACTCATAATGATAAAAAACTGAAACCAGCCCAATGTCCTTCAATGAATGAATGAATGGATGGATACTTAAATTATGGCACAGCTACACAATCGAACAGTATCAACAATAAAGCAGAACAAACTATGGATACATGGGACACCTAGGATGAATTGCAAAGGCATTATGCTGAGTGAAGGAAACTAGTCTCAGAAAGCTCCATCCTGTATAATTTGATCCATCCACGCAACAAGATCAAAGACAAACTGGTAGTGGTGTGAGCCGTTCTGGGGTGGGACTGTTCTGCGCCCTGATCGTGGGGTTGGCTGCATACATATGGTCATGTGCTAAAACTCACAGAACTGTCGATCCCTAACACACCCAGTGTCACCACACCATGATTTCAAAAAATAAAGGTAAAACTAAACAGCAAGCTCATGGTGCCTGGGAGGAGGGCATGACTGAACTCTGCCGGCGGCCAGACAGGGCTTCAGCGATGACAGCTCCACGTCTGCAAACCCGAGTCAGCGCCGGCCGTGCTCTCCCGGTGGCCTCTGGACTCTCCTGCTGCCTCTCACAGAGCTAGTCACACTCACCC
This sequence comes from Tonatia bakeri, assembly GCA_004024845.1. Taxonomy (NCBI): domain Eukaryota; kingdom Metazoa; phylum Chordata; class Mammalia; order Chiroptera; family Phyllostomidae; genus Tonatia; species Tonatia bakeri. The sequence goes on from PVIA01006453.1 coordinate 77,616, forward strand.
CCGACTCCCTCCTCAAAACACAGTTCAAACAAAGTCCTCTTCTGGCCCCTGCTCCTATCTGCCCCAAAGTTGCCCGGAAGCAGGGCAGAAGGAAGCAGGAGCCCACCCACACATCCCCATCTCGCATCCCAGGCTGCCTCTCAGCTGGACCTTCTAAGGAAACCAGGAGAGGTGGGCGGCGTTCAGGGCCGTCAGAGGAGGAGAGCCACCAACAGTCTGCTCAGACTCGTCGCTGAGCATCTGTGGCTATTTTCGCCTTGTGAATACACGGCAGGGAGTGGGCCAAGCCGGGCCGGTGGCCATGTGTATTTGTGTGTCTGCGCAAACACATATGTAGGAGAGAAGGGTGAGCAAGAGGCTTTCCGAGAGAAACTGAGTGGGTGGCTGCCACTGCCGGGTGTACGCAGCCAAATACAAAACATCAAGCAAGCAATTACTGTAATCAGACACACAGGGAGTCTGCCTGCGTCAGCGGCGTTCTCTCCGCTCCCCCATGCCGGCTGCTCGGGGGCCTTGTGGGTTTCACGCCGGAAGAGGCTCAGGCTGGTCCAGGAAGGGCTTCTTTAGACTCCTTGGGGGTCATGGTCCCTCCTGGCATTGGGAGAATGCAACACCTGGAAACTCCACATGTGGCCACCCTTGTCCAATAGGCAAATCAAGCCACAGAATGAAGCTTGATTGAAGCCCCAGTTGTCTGACACAGGCACTGTCCCTGCACCCTCCCGCTGCACCCTCCCCTTCTCAGAGGGCCAGTGGAAGGGTCTCTGGTTTCCTATGCTTCTGAGTCAGTAGTGAGAGCTCCCAGAAAGGGGTTCGTTCTATATAACCTGGGGAATCGGCAAGTCGGGGTACAGCAGAACCAGTGCGGGAACCCCTGTGGCCCCAGGCGCCTGGTCAGTAAGAGACGCCAGAGAAGGACACTGAGAGCCAGCTTTCACCAAAAGGCCATTTGGCCACTTACAAGGCCCCTTGACCTGCCTACATGCCGATTGCTTGGGACAGGAGCTCTGGAATCTGTGTCAAGCACCCAGAAGACTCTGTGTCCCCTCAGCTTGGAAGCCAACAATCTATGAGGAAGGGAGATGGGCCTAGGGAACAGGCCACTGGAGCACCAGACCCACTGGGGTGACAGGCCGCAGGGACAACTCGAGCCCTGCTGGGCCCGGCTTTCTCACCTGTCACATGGGGACAAAGACAGTGTCACCTGACCACAGGATGCGGGGCTGGGTCTGCAGGCGTCTCACCGCCGCATTGCAGGCTCACACACGGACCTACGTAGAGCATGCCGGAAGCCCCCTGGCTCCACGGTGGGCACTTTCAGACGGAAACATGGCTCTTCTCCAAGCTACAGGAGACACTGGGGACAGCTGCTGTCGCCCACACCTGGGATGCGCTTGGAAGACACAGGGGTCTGGAGAGACAAGGCCCCTTGGAACAGTGTGGGCCTAGGGAACAAAGGAGCAGGGCCTGCAGTGGCCCTGTGACAGCAGCAGGGACCCTGCGCATGGGGCGCAGGCTTGTCTAGGGCCCTCTGCCCACAGCACAGGACCCCGACAGGGTCCATAAGCGCCTCAGTTTGACTTTCCCAGTCTGCAGGCAGGGTCTCCCTTCCACCTCTGGGAAGCCAACCCTTCACAGTGGGGCGGCCGGGAGAATCATGCAGAGCCCTCCGCAGGAGGGAGCTCTGAGAAGGCAAATGTAAGCTATTGTCACCTTCCTTCCCAAGCCACTTGTCCTCTGGACACACGTCCCTCCTGCAATCAGGCTAAGAGGCTACAGTAGTTAAACCTGGGTGCACCACAGTTATACCTATAATGGAGCAAATTACATCATCTGTAACCTTTTTTCACAACAGGCGGGTTTCAAACAGCTGTAATTTATGGATGTTCTTCCGAGAGGAATTAGTCAATATATTTGTTTTCCCTTTGATATATAGCCACAGGAGCGCGGCAGGCATGAGGTTTATTAAGCCTTGCCAATTTGCTGCTGCTGCTCAGCACTATAGATTTTGCTTGTGGAGTGGGCTGGTTCCACCTCAAGTTGGAAAAAATCATTCAGCACGCTGAAAAGCCTTCCGGCGCTCTGAGCCCAGCACGCTCCTCGTGTGTGGTGGCCTTGGCCACGAGGCTACCGCCTCCCTCACGCAGGCGCAGTTGCGGGGGAGTGAAGGGGCCAGAGAGGCAAGGCTGCAGGTGGCACCAGCCTCCCTGTGGGTCAAGGGGCCGCAGCCAGCACAAGGCCCAAGGGGGATGAGAACACTCCTTGTTCTTCCCTGCAGCCGAGCCCAGTCCCTGTCCCATCTCCAGGGGCCTGGAGAGTAGCAGTGCTCAGCCAGAGCAGGTGGCCCGCGTCAGGAAATGGTGTGGCAAACATGGCCCTTCCCCCAGGTGCCACCAGAAACAGTGTGAGAGGAAGGTACCTTCAGGCCCAAGAGCCTCCCCGAGGGAAGGCACGCTTGGCTCCCCCACCAGGTGAGGGGGTACCCCTTTGGAGGGGGCACGGCCCTCCAAACTCAGTCTGGGTGCTGGGGCAGAATGCAGATTCTCAGGTGGGACCTGTCCCCACTGTGCGATTCAGCAGGTCCGAGGGGACCAGGACCCTGTGCAAAGTGATTCAGACCCACTGACCCCCACCCCCACCTCGACTGTCGCTGTGTAGATGAATCAGGTTTCTCTAAGCCTGAGCAGAATGGTGCTTCTTCTAATGAGGCATGATGGAAGATGTGAAGGCCAGAAAAAAAACATAAATTGTTCAATTTAAACATCATGGGTGGAGGGGGGGATGTGCCCACCGCCCTGACCACACAGTCAGTTTGCCCCCATGACCGGAGATGTCGCACACAAAACACCTAGGATGTGCCGACTTCTCCGGCACCCAAGCTCACGCTCCCGCAGGCAGTTTCCGTCCCTGGAGAGTGTAGAGTGTGGAAAGCTGGACCCAGGGCACAGAGCCGGCCGGGGCCCCGCTGGCACCTGAGGCAGGTCTGTGCAGCTGCAGATCCTGTGCTCTTTCCAGACCCCCAGCATCCCCCTGTTCCAGACCCCTCCCTTGCCATCCCCCTGTTGCAGGCACGGACTTCCCATCATTCCTCAGGGAGCGGCAGGCAAGTGCTACCCCCCTCTACTTTGCCTCTGACCAGGACCTGAGGACTCTCTTCCCAGGAAGCCACTTCCTTTGAACGACACACCACACTGGCTCTTTCGGATCTGGAGCCAGACTACTTGGGTCAAAGTTCAGCTCTGCTCCTTTCCGGCTGGGTGACCCTCTCTCGGCCTTCGCTCCTCATCGGCCTTGTACCTACCCCACCAAGTGGCCTTCTGGCAGCCGTGAGCTCAAATGCACAGAGCTCATTTTAGCACTTGGAAAACGTCCGTCACTCCCTGTCCTGCACTTCCTTCCACAGTGCCATGCTGCCTGACTGTGTGCAGGTGGTGATGGGAAGGGCTCCTCTGCATTCCCTGATTCGGAAGATAAACCCAGACTGGGCTGTGGGAACTCGATATTTTAGTTTTCAGTCCTAAGATGGGAAAAGCACTTACACACATGGAGGTGAGCATGCATGCACACACACGGCTTCCTTTGGGTCGGCCAATGTCAGAGGGAGTGGAGGTGGCCAAGAGGGGCTGGTCCCCAGAAGAGCGGGGCAGACACAGCATCTGCCTCCCACCAGGAGCAGGAAAGAACAGGGCCACAGAATTGACGAGTCAGCTCAGACCGAGCACCTGGAGCAGGACGGAGCTGGTGGGGTAAAGCAGGCACGGCGGGAGCAGGTATGACGAGGGCCCACACAAGTCAGTAAGACACAGAGGGACATGCAATGTCAGGGATGGGTGAGGACAGGATCCAGTGAAACCGAAAATAAACCCATAACTGCACCCAAACACCTGCACCCAAATGGCCACATCAGAGTAGTCTCCATATGGGCATGCACACACACAGACACATGCAGAAAGTCACAGTCACACACACACAGAACAGACGCAGAGACACAGACACACACAGGAAATCACAGACACACAGACATAAACATAGAGACCCAGACACACACAGAGACGTGAACACACACAGCACACAGGCACCCACAGACAGACAGACAGACCCACACACGGAGACACGGAGACGAACAGCCACAGAGGCGCACAGACACGTGATGCTCAAGCACATCTCGAGCTCTCGAGGGCCTGCATCTCTCCACAGCAACAGATGTCCGGCGTGAGGGACAGGGGTGAGACCCCAGTGTTGCTGATGAAACCTGGGACCAGAAGAAGCGAGTGACTTCACACTCACAGAGAGACCGGAGGCCTCAGGGGCTCCCAGGGGACCACCAGACGAGGCTGCGTGTGCACCGTCATCCCGCGCACACTGACTCACTCTGCCAGGAAAACGGACTCTGCAGTGTCAGGGGACCCACCCAGGCCGCACTGGTGCCCAGGAGCCGGGGGTGTTGACTTACCTCAGTGTCCGGGTGGAAGGCCCCCTCTGGGGAGACAGAGACCTCAGAGGAGGGTGGGAGGCCATCAGGAGCCTGGCAGGGTGGCTTGCAACAAGCTCTGCATGTCTTTGCACAGACTCCCTCCCTCTGACTGTGCTGGCCTGGCACCCCGGGCCGCTCCCTGGCTGAGACCACAATTGTAACAAAGTGACATGGTGATTAGGCTTCAGTATCTCTCTCCCCTGCCTGCGGGTAAACCCCAGGAGGACGTGTGTGTACATGTTTTGCTCACTGCTGCACTCCAAGTTTCTAGCGTGTAGTAGATGCTCAATAAACAGAGAAAATTAAAAACAGATGACAACAGTGTCGGAGTCAGCGAAGGCAGCAGAGTGCCAAGGACAGTGGTGAACGTGCCCCTCCCAGCTGGGAGGTCCCTGCCACCACCCATGGACGCTCAGGCGTCCTTTGGAGTGCTGGCCCTGCTCATCCTTCTGGCCACCCTTTGCACACTCAAGCAGGACTCACCCGAGTCTCTGAGCCACTCAGAGAAATCCTCAAGATTATATGTCAGCTATGTCACTTCTGAGAAAAGTCTGTCAAAGGACACCATGCAGGAGAGCAAAATCCCTGATGGTCCCCGATGCATATCCCAGTTCCCCACGGTGCTCCGCGCCCTGCTCTTTCCCTCCCACGGCCTCAGCCCACCCTCTCTCCACCACAGCTTCTGCGGCCCTCCCGGGCCCTCCATCCATCTCATCTCTCTCCCATAAAACATCTGTTCTCAGATTAAAGGCTTAGCCAGCAACTGAGTTTATATTAAAAATGTCAAGATTTCTGCTTCCAGAAAATATGGAGTAAAAGGAACCAGAATTACATTCCCTCCTGAAACAAACAAACAAAAATACTGACAAATATATAAAATAATGGATCTCAGACACTGGACGTCGGGTAGCAAGGACTATGATCCCTGAAGGAAGGCCAGGAGTGCAGGGGAGGCCTGTGATGCTCCACCTTCCGGCCTGGCCAGCGCTCCACACGGCAGAGCAGGAAGGGCAGCCCAGATGGAGCAATTGTCTCCCAGAGAAGGGGAGACAGAGCTGGGAGCCCAGGGAGACCCCAGTGTGGGGGCAGCCTTGACAGGCCCAGGATGGCGCACGTGATGGACTCACCCCGTGGAGCCCCTCCCCCCGTGTTCCAGGGCTGGTCTCTGTGCCCAGTTGCACGTGGTACAGTGACAGCTGTGAGGATGCAGGTTAGGGAGCAGGGGGCTTTCATCTTGGAGTATCTGTCCATCTATCTTTCCATTCATCTGTCTGTCTATCTATCTATTTATCTATCTATCGCCTTTCCCTCTTTCTTGTCTTGCTCTCTCTCGTCACTTGCTCCAGGGGAAGTTAGGGGCCATGACCTGGGTTCAGTTCTGAGCAACAGCCCACAAAGTGAGAAACAGAGGCTCCTGCCAAAATCACGAGGGAGCTCGGAAGCGATTTTTTAGCACTTTCGGTGACCACTGCCCTGGTCCACAGCCTGGCCAGTCCTCATGAGAGACCTGAGTCACGGCCACGCCTCACGGCTGCTAATCCATAGGAACCGTAAGGGAGATTTGCGGCTTTAATGATGGCCTCAGAAATCTACACAGATGGAGGAAGGGCATCAGAAACCGTCAGTATGTAGGTAAATATGAAATACTTTCATCTTTATAACTATTTCAAAGATAATAAGCTGCTAAATCAAGCATAATAAAGTAAGATTGTCTCACGATACATGTAAAAGTAAACGGAGGACGCCAGCTCGAAGGCCGGGAGGGGGAGATTGGGGTGCACTGCTGTGAGGCCGTGTGCTGTGTTATTTGATGATGGGCTATGAAATGTTGAAAACGTGCACTATGACACTCATGTAACTACCGAAAAGGGAGAATGTAGCCAATATATCAACAAAGGAGATAAAATGCAAAAATAGGAATGAACCCAAAAGAAGGCAGGAGAAAGGGGAACAAAAAAAAGCTGAAACAGAACATTTTTAAGGTAGATTCAACACAGCCATATCAATAATTGGATTAAATATAAATGATACAAATATCCCAACTAAAAGGCACATCACCAGATTGCATAAACAAGCGCAACAACTATAGGATGCTGCCTAGGAGAAATTCAGTTTACCCACAACAACAGACTAGTTTCAAAGCAAACCTTTGTGGGGGTAGAAGTGCATGCTAACTTCTCGCCAAAGAAAGCTGGAGTGGAGGACTCACAGGCCTCTGACAAAGGGATCGCAGAGAACACGGTACACCGGGCACATGGGCAGTCAGTTCGTCTCGGCAGAAGACTCGGTTTGGGAGGGAGACTTACGATTACGTGTGCGCACCTAAAAACAGAGCTTCCAAATGCATGAAGCGAAAACGTGTGGAACTGCAAGGAGCAGACGGATCCGTGACTGTGGTCAGAGGCCGCAGCCCAGTGGTCTGGGCGGAGTGGGGCACATGCGGGGCCGTGAGGCCCAGCTATGGAAAGGGGCTAAAATCAACCAGAGTCCTCTGCTCCGAGAGGAAAGACGCAGCTCAGCTGAAGGCTGTGGAAGGAGAGTTCAGGCCCCTCTTTCATCCCCATGGCTTGAAGGCCTCGGCTTGGGGAGGCCCGGCAGGGCTGTCATTCTGGACAGCAGCTCTGCTGCCCTCTGGCAAAGTCCTCCAGCACCGTGACCTATGGCTCCCAGAGACGGAAACGGAGCTTCTTTTGCAACGTTCTGGAGGTCTAACTGCCCTACGTAAAAGGCTCTAACAGTGGTTGCTTGGCACTCACCGGTCGATCCATTTGGAAATGCGTGACAAGTGCCGAAACTGACAAGCACCGAACAACAGGCGTTTTCTCCGGCAGGGCGGCAGCGTGACTCACACACGTTCTAGCGAGCCCCCAGCTCTCACGTGATGAGTCCCCAGCAAGCACCCAGTGCTGAAATATTTTCTTCTCATCGAAATGCGACCAGTCAGGCTCTGATGAGTGCCGAGGCGCAGCTGTATTTAAATTCTAAAATTTAGGACACTTTGCACACGCCCACAAAACTTTCCCCACAATCATGATGCGAAGACATCTGTCACCTCCAGAAGTTCCCACTTTCCCTTTCACAATCCCTTCCCCCTACCCTTCCTGCCCCCGAGCTGGACTGCAGGCCGTCACTAATCTGTTTTCAGTCGCTGTAGATTAGTTTGTGTTTTCTAGAATTTTATATAAGCATACTCATATAATACATCATCATTTTTGTCTGGCTTCCATAACTCAGTATAATTTTTTGAGATTCATTAATACTGTTTTGCGTATTGACAATCAATTCTCTTTTATTGCTGAGTAATATTTCATCAGACACATACAACACAATTTATTTATTGATTTGCTCACTTATGGACATTTGGGTTTTTCGGTCTTGGGCTGCACGTGACGAACAGAGCTGCTGTGTGCCGCAGTCTCCGGGCCAGTCTTCCCAGGACACGTGCTTTTACTTCTCTGGGTGCACAGGAGGTGGGGTGTCTGGGCGTGCCTTTATCTTTTTAAGCTGTGTCCAAAGCAGTCTGCCCATTATATTTCCACCAGCAGTGTGCAAAGTCCTGGTTCACCCGTGTCTTCACTGATGCCTGCTGTGCTCATCAAAACTGGAGCCATCCTTGCAGGCGTGTAGTGCTGTCTCGCTGGGCTTCGAATGGGCATTTCCTTAACAATCCATGATGTGGAGCCCCTTTTCATGTGCCTGTTTGCCACCCATGCATAGTCTTCTGTGAAGGGCTTTGTAATTCTATTGCCCACTTTTTCACTGGATTCTGTGTGCAGTTGAGTTTCAAAGCAGGATAAGGGGGCGAAGAGTACCAGAGAGGGCTGTTTTTGGTAGGAGAACTAGAGGGAAGGTCTCTCCAATTAAGTGGTATTTAAACAGAAGCCTGAGGGGAATAAGGGAGCAAACCGTGAGTATCCTTGACAGAGGGGCTTTCCTGGCAGGAGTACGGATGGTGCAGGGGCACTGGGACAGCACAGTGCTTGTTGTGCATGAGGACCAGCAAGGAGGCCAGTGGGGAGCCAGAATGGGGGGAGGGGGAGGGGAAAAGGAGAGACAAAGGAAATTTATATGAAAAAAACCTACTTTGCAGAACATTAGACACCGAATCTTAAAGGACCTACCACATAGCAGACATTCAATTTGAGAAACCAGTGCAATCCGAGTGTTCACTCCTAGGCTGTGCGCTCTCTCTCTTCTCTGCGCTTAGCTCCTGGGGCCTCACTTGAAGCGACTCTTTCCCATTCTCAGGGCTGTGGCCCCTCATACGTGCCTCCCAGGGACCACAGACGCCTCCTCCACAGGCCTGGCCTGGGTGGAGGGACAGGAACTCGGAACAGGCAGCAGGGAAGGAGCATTTAATCAAGAATTATTTAAACTGTTTGCTGGACTTCATCTACCATTATGATGGGACATAAAATTTTAAGGGCTTTTGCAAAAAAAAAAAATCTGTGATCCAACTCTACACAAGTTCTAATAAACCCACAGAGAGGGAATTTATCATCTCTCAATAAATTCACAGCTATCTTCAGAACCCACGAAAACTCCAGACACACCCCTCAGCGCCAGGCTTCATGACGGCCTCCTCAGAGGGGCGGCGGCCCAGATGCTGGCGTGGCTGTCCCCATCCGCCCGTACCCCTGCTCTGTCCCCCAGATCTCTTGTCACTGCTCGCCAGCCTGTCCTCCCCGTTCCCTCAGCTTCTGCTTCTCATCGTCCTGGGGAGCCCCACAGTGTTCTGGAGACTCCCCAGTATCCTCTGAGAAGTAGGGAGGTTGGGCCACACGACCTGGAGGGGCCCCCAGTTCCAGTGACCCCTGGTGGGACCCAGCCTGCAGCCACCGCTGCTGTCTGCAGAGGCCTGTTGGATAGGGCTAAGGAACTAGGAAGTCAAGGTCAGATAAAGACATGAGGAGGGAGCTTTCCCGAGGACAGCGCAAGGCCAGTCATGCCCTTGGCAGGTAGGCAGGGAATGCAAAACTCCAGACTTGTTACCTGTGACAACATGGCGAACTGTGTAACCTTCGCTAAGTGAAAGAAGGTGGGGCCCCATATCCTGTGGTTCCATTTATATGAGGGTCCAGGACAGACAAGTCCATGCAGACAGAAGGTTGCCAGGGTGTGAGGGAGGGCGGGAAATTGGGACCGACTGTTAAGGGGACCCATTCTATGTGGGGAGATGGAAATTTTTGAAAACAGATAGTGGTAATAGTTGCAAAACATAGTAAATATGCTGAAAACCACTGAACTGTACACTTTGAAATGATGAATTTTATGTTTTGTGCATTACGCCTCCGTTTAAAAATATATCGCTCTTAACTGCAGACCGCGGCAAGTCAGGGCGCTGACTGAGCGCTGCGGGCAGAGGACCAGCTCAGCAGGACGGGGGCAGCTCGCCCTGCTCAGGGAAGGCGAGAGGCTCCCAGGCTGGGTGGGTGGCCGGACGGCCTCTCCTCTTCCACCATGGCCCCAGCTACACGGGTGTCTGGCCCATGGCCCAACAGGCCCCAACCCAAATCCTGGATGGGGACCTTCTCAGGGAATGACCTTCTGCGTCAGGACAAACTGGGGGCCTTGTCAGTAAAGCAGACCCCAGCCCCATCCCAGATGGCCTGAACTACATTTTCATCCCTAACAAGCTCTCCGGGTAATTCTTTTGCACACTCTAGATTGAAACACATTTTGAGCTGGAGTGCTTTTCAAACTCTAAAGGGTGCACAAGTCACCTGGAGATCTTATTAAAATGTAGATGGTTCTGATGCAGAGGGTCTGGTGTGGGGCCTGAGATTCTGCATTCCTAATAAGCTTCCAGGCCTGCCCATGTTGCTGGTCCCTGGATTCTGCTCTGAATGGCAAGGATTAGAACAGTTTCTTAAATATGGCTGCACAGGGCCATCACCCAAGAAGCTTGAAACACAACTGAGGCTGGGAACACCTTCTCTGAGACTCCAAGCTGGTCTTCCAGATAATCTAGGCATCAGAGTTTTTAAAACTTTCCCCAATGATTCTAAAATGCAGCCATAGTTGCAAGTCACTGCAGCAGAGGGAGACTGGGGGTCTCAGTAGATTTGGGAAAGCCAATCCCGGGGCAGCCAAGGTCTGGGATGGGACCATGCAGTGGGCAGAGGGGCCAGGAACTGCTTCAGCTTCTGCCTGTGTGCACAGAGGGCGCCCACGTCGGTGCCCCAGAGCCCAAGGGAGCGAATGTGGTGCTGGAGCAGCCGTCCCAAGCACAGCTGACGAGGAACAGTCTCCTGCTCCCGCCCTCTGTGGCTCCGAGCCTGGGCCAGACAGCAGGCTCCATCAGGAGGTCCAGCGACAGGGAGCTTTGGGCCTCCTCCCTCACCCAGGATGTCCCAGTTACTGGAGTCACCTTCAATCCAAGGCACCGCATGGCCAGGGAGGCCTTGGAGAGGGACGCATCTGCAGGGTGTCACCTCTTGGGTGTTTTCGCCCCTGCACGTCCCCAGCTGTGACAGCAATCAACTTTGACTGGAGAACATTGAAGGACAGGGACCTTCACATCACCCAGGTCCGTGTGGGTGCTCTCTGCATTTGGGGAAGGACACACACACCAGGGGAGAGGAAGCTGTGAAGAGCGGGGAGCTGCCCGGGCTGCTTGCAGGAAAACCGGAGACAGATGTCGAAAGCAACACATGGGCACTTTGGCAAGAGTGTACCCAAGCTGCGTGGAGCGGAAACGCTGCCGTATTTCAGAGTGAAGTAAAAATGTGTCTATAATTAATGGTCCTCTAGGAACACACGGTCCTCATTAATGTAGCAATTTGGAGAAACATAATTCACCAGACATCAGCCTTGAATTGCTAGAATGATTTTCATTTGGAGGAGAGTTCAGGGGGAGCAGGAATGGAGGGGAAGGAGGCTGAGGGGTGGGTTCCCAGGAGTGTCAGACATGGGGTGCTGGAAGCCAGCAGGGGCTGGGCCGAGAAGCCCTGTTGACCTCCCGGGACACTGAGGAGACTGACCGCCTTCTGGCCCTCCCATCTGGACGCCACGGTCACAGAGGGTGTGTGGGGGCCGTGCAGCCAGATGGGCTCTTCCCACTCTGCTGGCGGTCTCGGCCGAGTTCCTTGATGTCTCTGTGCCTCAGTTTGCTCCTCTGTAACAAACATCTTAATAATTGTACCAATGCATAGAATTAACTAAAGATTTTTAGCATGGTGCCCGGTGTATAGTAAGTGCTAAATAAATAGTTGCTATTGTCACTGGCAGATTCCACCTATGCATGAATGGGCATGATAATGGCAGCACGGCATACGTCTTCTGTAGAAATGTTTTGCTAAGCCGCGTGCCCAACTCGCTGAGTGAGAGAGCGCTGTGACAAAAGAGCAAAAAGCGGCAATGGCCCGTGTTGCACTGAGCGCAAAAATGGGCTCAGTGACAAAACCACTAATACCACTACTAATCAGGGACACAGAGTTCGCGCCCATCCCCGGCCAGCGGCAGTGAGCCATGAAGGCCAAACTGCAGAACCTGAAAGAACAAGAAGCCGGGCGCCCAGGCCGAACGCTCCTGGATGAGCCGGCGGCCTCGGGCTAACTGCTCTTCAGACAAGCATTTCCTCCTCTGGAAAAACAACTCATCGGGTAGTTTCTGGGGACCCTTGTAACACAACTTTAAAAAAAATTCTGTGGTTAAAGAACAGAGCACACAGGCCGAGTAAGTCTGGAGGACAAGGCCAGGGGATGTTGAGCCTGCACATCAGTTTCTGCATCCTCCCGGCAGACGCCTGATGTGGGGCAGGTGCTCGCCTTTGAGGGGTAGGCATGGCCATGACATCTGGAGACAGACTGTACTTCCACCCTGCTCCTCCACTGCCCTTCCAGAAAAGTCCCAGAGAAGGAGTCCCAGGCCCATCACCTGCCTTTCCTGAGCTCCACCCAGGGCCCATGTGGTCCTAAATAGCACAAAATTGAGGTTCCTCTTCATTCGTTTTTGCGTGTCTCGTCCATACCGTCAGACATTCTTCCTCAGCTCTTCGGCATGCTTCCCCTCAGCTCATCGGCATGCTCAAGTCTGCCTTGTCCTAAAACAAACTGAAAGAGAAACAGTCCTCCTTCTTGTGTTGCTACCCCTGGCTTCCTTTCCCGAGCAGGCAGGCATCTTGAAAAATAATTGGCGCTAGCTGTCTCCGTTCCCGCTTTCCCAGCGCATTCTAGAGGCATCGCTCTGGCCTCAATCACTGCCGTCCCACAGAAGCTGCTCTGAGCACATCCATCACCAGCTTCCCTGCGGCCAACTCCAAGGAGCATTTCCATTACTGATCTTCACACGCGGCTGGGTTGAAAGGGCTGGCCACTCCCCTCCTTTTAGAGTTCACCTCCTTCGGTTACACGGGGCTGGTCTCTCCCTGCCTCCCTGGCGGTTCGTGAGGGCCGCACCTCCTCCTGTACCCACATTTTCACTGTTCACACTGTCAAGGATGCTGAATCTGTCCACCTTCTCCCCTTGTTTTGCATTCTCTTCATGTAAGACAGCATTCATCCCCATGGTTTTAACTAACACCTGGCTACTTAGGATTTCCAGATCTTTATTTCCATCAACACCACTCTCCTAATACAGAAAACCCACAGAGGATAAAGTCAGTTGTAAATCCACGTACTCCACATCTTTGCATGGATTCTCCGTAGGTATCTCAAATGCAGTATGTTCTAGAAAATCATCTTGCCAACATTGCTCCACCCCACATGCAACTTTCTCCTCCTCCCGTGCTCCCTGTGTGTGGCAGAGTACCCCGAGCGCTGGGCACCACTCAGCCCTCCACCCACCGCATCCCCAGTAGTCTCCAAGCCCTGCAGACTTGACCTCAAAAACCCTCACCTGTCAGTCCTCCCTCTCCCCGGTCCACACCCGCAGCCGCTGCCTTAGGGCTGGTGAATCCCTGACCTGGAGGTGTCAACAGTCTCCGAACTGGCCCCACTGTCTCCACTCCTCCAGCGCATCTGCCCCAGCAGCACAGAAGTGATTGCTCAGCACGTCCCGTCACATCTCTGCCCATTCTGCAAGTCCTTCATTGACTTCTCTCGCCTGCCAGGCAAATGCCGATCGATGGCCTGTCCTGCCATGTCAGGCTTTTCAAAATCCGGGCCATTTCTCCCCCATCACTGGCAGAGTGACTTTAAATCCCCCAACACACTAGGCAGTTTCATGTCTCCGAGATCTCCTTCTAGAATGCCCGACCTCTTGTCTGCCGGGAGGCCAGGTGTAAGGCTAGTCACTGCCCTGCTTTTCTTCCACTCTTTTCTGGACTTGACTCTTGGCCTTTCCGACTCCTGTGACCTGCCGGCCGCTCCTCACCCAGCCAGGCCCTGCTCGCCTGCCAGGGCCCGTTTCTGATGACACCCTGGTGAGCCATTAGCTCTCAGAAAACCTCAGAGGTTCATTACGGAAAATGATTGACAGTTAGCATACGGAGGCATTGTTCCTAAGTATTTCTTCTTTTTCAAAATTATATTTATCGTGAAGCATTTGTGTTTATTTCTCTTACACAGAGGAAACCTAACTAAACCATGACAAATCCACACATAAGTAATATATGTGTGGTAAAATATATGTTATAGGTAAAAACAATCATTTTTTAATTGATACCAATTACCACTTTTTACTGTAGAACTGAAGTCAGGCACAGAGGCTGTGTCGCATGCCCTGGTGGCAGCTCCCAGAACTGCATGCAGAGCAGGCGTCTTGAATTCAAGTGCACAGAAGGGTCAGGTTGTTGCTGGGCGGGCGTGAGGGCTCCGGGGCTGCAGACTTCCCTGCGGGATCCTGCCGTCCAGGGAGGCAGCCACTACCCACTCCAGTAAGTGTTTCCATGCGGGAAAACAGACTCTGTGGTGGTAATTCTTCTAAAAGGTCAAAAGAAGTTTGATTTGTTCTTATTTTTCTGTTTGTAAGGCGAATACTTAGATTATTGAGTTGAGAGTCTTACTTGATATTTTCTAATGCAGACAAGTGAACACACACATTGTCCTCTAAGCACGGTCTTGGCTGCATCCATAAATTCCAACAATCATGCTCTCTTTTTCATCAGTTCAAATTACTTCTAATTTCCCTTTGGATTTCTTCCTTGACCTGTAAGTTATTAAGAAGCTACTTTGTTCAATTTCTAAAATATTGCTGATATATGAAATCTCTTTTGATGTTTTTATTTTTTATTTAATTATGTTATGGACAGAGAACATACTTTGAATAAATTTAACCTTTTTATATGATTGAGACTTCTATCAAGGCCCAGCCTGTGGTCTTTCTGGAAGATGTCCCATGTGCCCTTGTAGAAAATGCATAATTCTTCTGGGGGGCAGTATTTTCTGTAAATATTAGTTAGGTCACACTGGTCAACAGTGTTGTTCACACGTATGCTGGCTGGTTTTCTACCTAGCTGCTTTTACAAACATTGTGAGTACGGTGTTGAAATCCCCAACACAATTGTTGAGTCATCTCCTTCTATGAACTGCCGGCATGATATTATTATATTTTGGGCCATCTTGTTAGGTTCATAGACATGCATTTTAACTATCATGGCCTCCTAATACTTTGTCCCTTTTATTTAATATTATTATGATGTGTCCCTTTTCTTCTCTAACATTTAAATAAAATCTATGTTTCCTGGTGATAATATAGCCACTTCAGCTCCCACGGGGCTACTGTTGGCACGCTCTACCTTTTCCATCCTACTGATTTCAGACTGTCGGGTTTCGAATTGGAAACACATCTCCTACAGGGAGGATGCAGTTGCATCTTGTTGTTTTATCCAGTCGGACAAATTTTCCTTGTTACTGGACAGCATCGTGCACCCAAACCTGAGACAACTATCACGTCTGGTTGCACACCCACCATCTTTATGGGGTCCCAGAAGGAGAGGGAGATGAAAGGACAAGAAATATTTAAAGAAGTAATAACTAGAGTTCCCCCAATTTGATGAGAGGCATTTAATATACAGATCAGAAAAATTCAATGAACGAACTTCAGGTAGGGTTAGCCCCAAGAGAGAAACATCTGAGCACATTGTAGTCAGATTGTTGGAAACCAAAGCCCAAGAGGAAATCTTAAAAGCCGCAGGAGAAAGGGGCCTCGTCACATGCAGGGAATGACAGGGTGGTCTTTGTTTTCTATGTGTCTCGTTTTTCTCCCTCTGCTTTCCATTTATATCTTTGTTTTAGAGTTAAACCTTTTTTTGCTTAGTTTCTCTTTTGCTTTTAATTCTCCACTTTAAATCCTCTGTTGAATTATATTTTTCATTTATTTTCTCAGTGGTTGATCTATGAATTATAATATGCACCTTAACACGACACATCTCAGGTTACAGCCACTAAATTCTGGTGAAATACAGCAGCGAAGCTCCAGTGTCGCACCATGTCCCCACCCCTTCTGTGCTGCTCTTCTCACACACATCACACCTATATCACACACCCAAAATACAGTGTTGTGAGGGTCACTTTATGAAACCTTCTGTCTGTTAAGGAAATAAACAGCAAAAAAGGTAAAGAAAATATATGTAAATTTTCTTTTATTCAGGGTTGGGCAAAAGTAGGTTTATAGTTATAATATGAATCATATAATAATTAATAAATAATAACACAAGAATAAACTGTTTTGCAAACTCACAACCGTAAACCTACTTTTGCTTACCCCTGTTTGTGTTCACGTATTTACGGTTCCTGGGGTCACTGGTACCATTTTCTTACATTCTGAGTGACTTATTTCAGTACCTCATGTAATACTCTCAGTTCTAAAGCATGCTTTTGCTGAGTACAGACTTCCTGATTAACCATATTTTTCCCAGCACTTGCAATATGTCACTGCACTGCCTTCTGGCCTGTGTTATTCCGACAGAAAAGTCAGAAGTTAAGCATAGTGTCGTTCGCCTGCATGTGACGAGGCCCCTTTCTCCTGCGGCTTTTAGGATTTCCTCTTGGGCTTTGGTTTTCAACAATCTGACTATAATGTGCTCAGATGTTTATCTTTCGGGCTAATCCTACCTGGAGTTCATTGAGTTTTTCTGATCTGTATATTAAATGCCTTTCACCAAACTGGGGGAATTCTTGTTATTATTTCTTTAAATATGTTTTGTTCTTTCACTTCCTTGTCCTCCTGGGACTCCCATTACATGTATCTTGGTGTGTTTGATGTTGCCATGCAGGTCTCCAAGGCTCTGCTCGTGTTCTTGTACTTGTTCTCCTCTCTCAATCTTTTGATTGGACTATGTGTGCCCGACCTTCCTGCAAGCCCATTGATTTTCACCCCCTGCTATCTCAGGTCTGCTGTTGAGCCCATGGAACAAGTCTTTATATAATTATACTTTTTAACTCCAAAATTTTCACTTTTAAAGTATTTTTAGTTTTTTTAAAGTATTTTTTAAATAGTTTGAGATTCTTTGATTATTGAATTATTGTCATTTATTTTTAAAACCATTTATAAAAGCTGCTTTTAAGTATTTGTTAAATATTTTATCTGAGCCCACTTAGAGTTTCTTTCTATGAACAAACTATTTCGCTTTGTTTTTCTGGCCTCGCTTTCCTACTGCTGACACTGGGTACGTTTTGTGAGTATATCGTAGCCACTCTGGTCAGCCTCTGGCAGCCCACCCAGCCTGGCAGGTACCCTCATCTCGTATAAATCTGCCTATGGACTTAGGACAGAGTTCCTCAAGAAAGAAGGGGAACAGAAAAAAATACGAAAGGAGGAGAGAAAGGTGAAGCACCTCTTCACTTCTTCAAACATCAATTTCACACTTGGAAAGCAGAAAATAGCAACTCCATCACAGGCTGTGTGACAATCAAACAATTTTTTTGATATATATAACAACATCTATAAATTCTAAAACATTACACACACACACGAGAGCACAGTACTGATATTAATATTCCCTTATCATTGTTTTATTCCTTTAGCAGACAATCTCAAATGCAATGTCTGGGGGGAAAGTCAGGGATAAGAAAAAAAAAAAAACAGGAGAAAGCACCTAGGAGAACTATGTCCTTGACAAAGAGAAAATCACAGGAAGCAAGAGAAAAAGAGAGGAAAAAAAAGCAGAGGAAAGGTCCTGGCCAGATGACTCAGTTGGCTGGATCATCCCCGTACACCGAAAGGTTACAGGTTCCATCTCTGATCAGGGTACATGCAGGAGGCAACCAATCTCTCTCTCTCTCTCTCTCTCTCTCTCTCTCTCTCTCTCTCTCTCTCTCCCCCACACACACAGACCTAAAAATCAGTAAAAAAGGGAATCATCAGGTGAGAATTTTAAAAAATTAAAAAACAGAGGGGGAAAAGGAAACCAAACAGAAAAAAGGAGAAAGAGAGAGAAAGGAGAAAAGAACAGTTTTCACAACTCGTCTAACCAGAACACAGCATTAAACCATTATAGTGTTGCTAACCTTGCAGCAGAAGTTTTAAAGATACCACAGGGTCCTGTTATTTATTTATTCTAGTTCCATAAACCTGAGCCCCGCCCCCACCCCACAGCCCCTTCCTGAGGGTCCAGTACCTGGCACAGAGAGCAGAAAACACTCTTCTGCCCGCTGGGCGCCAGGAAACGGGGCCATGTGCCGAGTATCGGTCTGCTCAGCGCAGGTCGCTCCCTCTCCCACCTCTGCTCCTGCTCCCTGACCGACAGCCCCCTCACCGGCTCGCTCAGCCTCCTCACCCCCCTCACCCCTGCAGACTCTGGTGGCCTTGCAGCAGCTGCAGGGGTAGTCTGCAAGTAGTCCGACCAGGGACCCAGGGACAGCTAAGATGAAACAGCCTCTTCACCTGGTAGGATGCTGCAAAATGGGGTCACCGTCAGGAGGGGGGCAAGACAAGAAAGGGGAGTTTCGTGTGATTTGGGGAAGCTGTTTTTAGCTTGTAATCTTGTCTCGGTAATTGCTCCTAGCAACCGTAGCCTCCTTTTAACTTTCAGGGAGCATGGTCACACTCATTATCTCAGTGTGTGATCACGGGTAACATTCCCAGAGAGCCCGCCTCTTCTCCAAAAACTTCATCTGATTATCTGAGCTTTTGTCTTCACACTCTAAAACAAATAAAAATATATTTTGTATAAATAGATAATCACCTACAAATAAATCTGGAATGTCTTTTTGATGCCCGGCGTTAAATTTGTGTTAATAACAAATAAGAAATACTGTGCTAATGGTTTTGCATTAATGAGAAAAGAACACATTTTGTTCAGTTACCAAATAGAGACCAAATGCTGTCACTCACAAGAACGGGCATTAAGGCAGCCAGTACCATTGCAGGCAGCAATTAGCTTTCATTTTTAAATCAAACCCATCCCATTCAGTTAATTTTGCCTACTTGAGTGTTGTTAGTTCTGTGGTTTTATTTGTACTTAATTTATAAATTTGATTTGCTTTTATAGTGATACAAGTATAAGTGTAAGGAGTGTATGCCTCGTTTTATGTTGGCAAATATACAAGTAATGATATAATAAAAGTATTTTAACTCAACAATGGAAGGAGTACATGAGATTTTTTAAAGCCTTATATATATTATGACCTTTTGGGGGGAACGAACAAGGACACCCCTTACTCATCACCAGAGCTCTAGAAGGAGAGTAAGTAGGTCAGACAGGATCATCTCAACTGGCTAAAACTGCTGCCCGGAGGTCGAGTGACAAGTCCACGATGGCATGACGAGAGCAGGCTTGTCAGCCAGGGGCGGGACTCCCAGGACAACCTGCCTGCTGAATCGCACAGGCTCCTCTCAGCAGACATTGGGGGTCTGAGCATCCAAGCAGAGGAGGGACAGGAGGGGCACTTCCCCTGCCCCCTCTAACGTGCAAATCTCCCCTGCGCCGTTTCTGCCAGCTGCTCCGCAGGCCCTCACTCAGAAAGCAACAGAGACAGGGGCCTAACCACCCCACTGGGGAGCCTTTTCCACATCGTAATGCGATGAGGCAAAACGGGCAGAGAAAATGTAATCCCAGGGAGTGTGTGAGCTGTGGTTCTGCCATGAGCAGTGGATACACA